>JBBPBS010000471.1:68900-84482 GCA_037974835.1 Cicer judaicum | reverse complement strand
ACAAGATTGCTTAAAAACCCTAATTGGACAAGATTAAGTTTAGGGAGGACGAAAATGACCTAAATGTTCATCCAATGACACAAAACACCTATTGGATGCACAAGATTGGTTAAAAACCCTAATTGGACAAGATTAAGTTTAGGGAGGACGAAAATGTCATAAATATTCATCCAATGACACAACACACCTATTGAATGAACAAGATTGGTTAAAAACCCTAATTGGACAAGATTAAGTGTAGGGAGGACGAAAATGACCTAAATGTTCATCCAATGACACAAAAACACCAATCGGATGCACAAGATTGGTTAGAAACCCTAATTGAACAAGATTAACTATAGGGAGGACGAAAATGACCTAAATGTTCATCCAATGACACAAAACACCTATTGGATGCACAAGATTGGTTTAAAACCCTAATTGGACAAGATTAAGTGTAGGGAGGACGAAAATGACCTAAATATTCATCCAATGACACAACACACCTATTGAATGAACAAGATTGGTTAAAAACCCTAATTGGACAAGATTAAGTGTAGGGAGGACGAAAATGACCTAAATGTTCATCCAATGACACAAAAACACATATCGGATGGACAAGATTAGTTAGAAACCCTAATTGAACAAGATTAAGTTTAGGGAGGACGAAAATGACCTAAATGTTCATCCAATGACACAACACACCTATTGAATGAACAAGATTGGTTAAAAACCCTAATTGGACAAGATTAAGTGTAGGGAGGACGAAAATGACCTAAATGTTCATCCAATGACACAAAAACACCTATCGGATGCACAAGATTGGTTAAAAACCCTAATTGGACAAGAATTAGCCTAGGGAGGACGAAAATGACCTAATTGTTCATCCAATGACACAAAAACACCTGTTGGATGCACAAGATTGGTCAAAAACCCTAATTGAACAAGATTAACTGTAGGGAAGACGAAAATGGCCTAAATGTTCATCCAATAACACAAAACACCTATTGGATGCACAAGATTGGTTAAAAACCGTAATTGGATAAGATTAAGTTTAGGGAGGACGAAAATGACCTAAATATTCATCCAATGACACAACACACCTATTGAATGAACAAGATTGGTTAAAAACCCTAATTGGACAAGATTAAGTGTAGGGAGGACGAAAATGACCTAAATGTTCATCCAATGACACAAAAACACCTATCGGATGCACAAGATTGTCTAGAAACCCTAATTGAACAAGATTAAGTGTAGGGAGGACGAAAATGACCTAAATGTTCATCCAATGACACAAAACACCTATCGGATGCACAAGATTAGTTAGAAACCCTAATTGAACAAGATTAAGTGTAGGGAGCACGAAAATGACCTAAATGTTCATCCAATGACACAAAACACCTATTGGATGCACAAGATTGGTTAAAAACCCTAATTGGATAAGAATTAGCCTAAGGAGGACGAAAATGACCTAAATGTTCATCCAATGACACAAAACACCTATTGGATGCACAAGATTGGTTAAAAACCCTAATTGGACAAGAATTATCATAGGGAGGACGAAAATGACCTAATTGTTCATCCAATGACACAAAAACACCAATTGGATGCACAAGATTGGTTAGAAACCCTAATTGGACAAGAATTAGCCTAGGGAGGACGAAAATGACCTAAATGTTCATCCAATGACACAAAACACCTATTGGATGCACAAGATTGGTTAAAAACCCTAATTGGACAAGATTAAGTGTAGGGAGGACGAAAATGACCTAAATGTTCATCCAATGACACAAAACACCTATTGGATGCAAAAGATTGGTTAAAAACCCTAATTGGACAAGATTAAGTGTAGGGAGGACGAAAATGACCTAAATGTTCATCCAATGACACAAAAACACCTATCGGATGCACAAGATTGGTTAGAAACCCTAATTGAACAAGATTAAGTGTAGGGAGGACGAAAATGACCTAAATGGTCATCCAATGACACAAAACACCTATTGGATGCACAAGATTGGTTAAAAACCGTAATTGGATAAGATTAAGTTTAGGGAGGACGAAAATGACATAAATATTCATCCAATGACACAACACACCTATTGAATGAACAAGATTGGTTAAAAACCCTAATTGGACAAGATTAAGTGTAGGGAGGACGAAAATGACCTAAATGTTCATCCAATGACACAAAAACACCTATCGGATGCACAAGATTGGTTAGAAACCCTAATTGAACAAGATTAAGTTTAGGGAGGACGAAAAAGACCTAAATGTTCATCCAATGACACAAAACACCTATTGGATGCACAAGATTGGTTAAAAACCGTAATTGGATAAGATTAAGTTTAGGGAGGACGAAAATGACATAAATATTCATCCAATGACACAACACACCTATTGAATGAACAAGATTGGTTAAAAACCCTAATTGGACAAGATTAAGTGTAGGGAGGACGAAAATGACCTAAATGTTCATCCAATGACACAAAAACACCTATCGGATGCACAAGATTGGTTAGAAACCCTAATTGAACAAGATTAAGTGTTGGGAGGACGAAAATGACTTAAATGTTCATCCAATGACACAAAACACCTATTGGATGCACAAGATTGGTTAAAAACCCTAATTGGACAAGATTAAGTGTAGGGAGGACGAAAATGACCTAAATGTTCATCCAATGACACAAAAACACCTAATGGATGCACAAGATTGGTTAAAAACCCTAATTGGACTACATTAAGTGTAGGGAGGACGAAAATGACCTAAATGTTCATCCAATGACACAAAACACCTATTGGATGCACAAGATTTGTTAAAAACCCTAATTAGACAAGAATTAGCCTAGGGAGGACGAAAATGACCTAATTGTTCATCCAATGACACAAACACACCTATTGGATGCACAAGATTGGTTAGAAACCCTAATTGGAGCAGAATAAGCCTAGGAAGGTCGAAATTGACCTAATTGTTCATCCAAAAACACAAACACAACAATTGGATGCACAAGATTGGTTAGAAACCCTAATTGGACAAGCATAAGCCTAGGGAAGATGAAAATGACCTAAATTTTATTCCAATGACACAAAACACCTATTGGTTGCACAAGATTGGTTAGAAACACTAATTGGACAAGATTAAGTTTAGGGAGGACGAAAATGACCTAATTGTGCAACCAATGACACAAAACACCTATTGGATGCACAAGATTGGTTAAAAACCCTAATAGGATAAGAATTAGGCTAGGGAGGACGAAAATGACCTAAATGTTCATCCAATGACACAAAACACCTATTGGATGCACAAGATTGGTTAGAAACCCTAATTGGACAAGAATTAGCCTAGGGAGGACGAAAATGACCTAAATGTTCATCCAATGACACAAAACACCTATTGGATGCACAAGATTGGTTAAAAACCCTAATTGGACAAGAATTAGCCTAGGGAGGACGAAAATGACCTAATTGTTCATCCAATGACACAAAAACACCTATCGGATGCACAAGATTGGTTATAAACCCTAATTGAACAAGATTAAGTGTAGGGAGGACGAAAATGACCTAAATGTTCATCCAATGACACATAACACCTATTGGATGCACAAGATTGGTTAAAAACCCTAATTGGATAAGAATTAGCCTAAGGAGAACGAAAATGACCTAAATGTTCATCCAATGACACAAAACACCTATTGGATCCACAAGATTGGTTAAAAACCCTAATTGGATAAGAATTAGCCTAAGGAGGACGAAAATGACCTAAATGTTCATCCAATGACACAAAACACCTATTGGATGTACAAGATTGGTTAAAAACTCTAATTGGATAAGAATTAGCCTAAGTAGGACGAAAATGACCTAAATGTTCATCCAATGACACAAAACACCTATTGGATGCACAAGATTGGTTAGAAACCCTAATTGGACAAGAATTATCATAGGGAGGACGAAAATGACCTAATTGTTCATCCAATGACACAAAAACACCAATTGGATGCACAAGATTGGTTAGAAACCCTAATTGAACAAGATTAAGTGTAGGGAGGACGAAAGTGACCTAAATGTTCATCCAATGACACAAAACACCTATTGGATGCACAAGATTTGTTAAAAACCGTAATTGGATAAGAATTAGCCTAAGGAGGACGAAAATGACCTAAATGTTCATCCAATGACACAAAACACCTATTGGATGCACAAGATTGGTTAAAAACCCTAATTGTACAAGATTAAGTGTAGGGAGGACGAAAATGACCTAAATGTTCATCCAATGACACAAAACACCTATTGGATGCACAAGATTGGTTAAAAACCGTAATTGGATAAGAATTAGCCTAAGGAGGACGAAAATGACCAAAATGTTCATCCAATGACACAAAACACCTATTGGATGCACAAGATTGGTTAAAAACCCTAATTGGATAAGAATTAGCCTAAGGAGGACGAAAATGACCTAAATGTTCATCCAATGACACAAAACACCTATTGGATGCACAAGATTGGTTAAAAACCCTAATTGGACAAGAATTATCAAAGGGAGGACGAAAATGACCTAATTGTTCATCCAATGACACAAGATTGGTTAGAAACCCTAATTGGACAAGATAAAGTGTAGGGTGGACGAAAATGACCTAAGTGTTCATCCAATGACACAAAACACCTATTGGATGCACAAGATTGGTTAAAAACCCTAATTGGACAAGAATTAGCCTAGGGAGGAGGAAAATGACCTAATTGTTCATCCAATGACACAAAAACACCTATCGGATGCACAAGATTGGTTAGAAACCCTAATTGAACAAGAATTATCATAAAGAGGACGAAAATGACCTAATTGTTCATCCAATGACACAAAAACACCAATTGGATGCACAAGATTGGTCAGAATTCCTAATTGGACAAGATAAAGTGTAAGGAGGACGAAAATGACCTAAGTGTTCATCCAATGACACAAAACACCTATTGGATGCACAAGATTAGTTAAAAACCCTAATTGGACAAGAATTAGCCTAGGGAGGACGAAAATGACCTAATTGTTCATCCAATGACACAAAAACACCTGTCGGATGCACAAGATTGGTCAGAAACCCTAATTGAACAAGATTAAGTGTAAGGAGCACGAAAATGACCTAAATGTTCATCCAATGACACAAAACACCTATTGGATGCACAAGATTGCTTAAAAACCCTAATTGGACAAGATTAAGTTTAGGGAGGACGAAAATGACCTGAATGTTCATCCAATGACACAAAACACCTATTGGATGCACAAGATTGGTTAAAAACCCTAATTGGACAAGATTAAGTTTAGGGAGGACGAAAATGACCTAAATATTCATCCAATGACACAACACACCAATTGAATGAACAAGATTGGTTAAAAACCCTAACTGGACAAGATTAAGTGTAGGGAGGACGAAAATGACCTAAATGTTCATCCAATGACACAAAAACACCTATCGGATGCACAAGATTGGTTAGAAACCCTAATTGAACAAGATTAAGTGTAGGGAGGACGAAAATGACCTAAATGTTCATCCAATGACACAAAACACCTATTGGACGCACAAGATTGGTTAAAAACCCTAATTGGATAAGAATTAGCCTAAGGAGGACTAAATTTACCTAAATGTTCATCCAATGACACAAAAACACCAATTGGATGCACAAGATTGGTTAAAAACCCTAATTGGACAAGATTAAGTTTAGGGAGGACGAAAATGACCTAAATATTCATCCAATGACACAACACACCAATTGAATGAACAAGATTGGTTAAAAACCCTAATTGGACAAGATTAAGTGTAGGGAGGACGAAAATGACCTAAATGTTCATCCAATGACACAAAAACACCTATCGGATGCACAAGATTGGTTAGAAACCCTAATTGAACAAGATTAACTGTAGGGAGAACGAAAATGACCTAAATGTTCATCCAATGACACAAAACACCTATTGGATGCACAAGATTGCTTAAAAACCCTAATTGGACAAGATTAAGTTTAGGGAGGACGAAAATTACCTAAATGTTCATCCAATGACACAAAACACCTATTGGATGCACAAGATTGGTTAAAAACCCTAATTGGACAAGATTAAGTTTAGGGAGGACGAAAATGACCTAAATATTCATCCAATGACACAACACACCAATTGAATGAACAAGATTGGTTAAAAACCCTAATTGGACAAGATTAAGTGTAGGGAGGACGAAAATGACCTAAATGTTCATCCAATGACACAAAAACACCTATCGGATGCACAAGATTGGTTAGAAACCGTAATTGAACAAGATTAACTGTAGGGTGGACGAAAATGACCTAAATGTTCATCCAATGACACAAAACACCTATTGGATGCACAAGATTGGTTAAAAACCGTAATTGGATAAGATTAAGTTTAGGGAGGACGAAAATGACCTACATATTCATCCAATGACACAACACACCTATTGAATGAACAAGATTGGTTAAAAACCGTAATTGGACAAGATTAAGTGTAGGGAGGACGAAAATGACCTAAATGTTCATCCAATGACACAAAAACACCTATCGGATGCACAAGATTGGTTAGAAACCCTAATTGAACAAGATTAAGTATAGGGAGGACGAAAATGACCTAAATGTTCATCCAATGACACAAAACACCTATTGGATGCACAAGATTGGTTAAAAACCCTAATTGGATAAGAATTAGCCTAAGGAGGACGAAAATGACCTAAATGTTCATCCAATGACACAAAACAGCTATTGGATGCACAAGATTGGTTAAAAACCCTAATTGGACAAGAATTAGCCTAGGGAGGACGAAAATGACCTAATTGTTCATCCAATGACACAAAAACACCTATCGGATGCACAAGATTGGTTAGAAACCCTAATTGAACAAGATTAAGTGTAGGGAGGACGAGAATAACCTAAGTGTTCATCCAATGACACAAAACACCTATTGGATGCACAAGATTGGTTAAAAACCCTAATTGGATAAGAATTAGCCTAAGGAGGACGAAAATGACCTAAATGTTCATCCAATGACACAAAACACCTATTGGATGCACAAGATTGGTTAAAAACCCTAATTGGACAAGAATTATCAAAGGGAGGACGAAAATGACCTAATTGTTCATCCAATGACACAAAAACACCAATTGGATGCACAAGATTGGTTAGAAACCCTAATTGGACAAGATAAAGTGTTGGGAGGACGAAAATGACCTAAGTGTTCATCCAATGACACAAAACACCTATTGGATGCACAAGATTGGTTAAAAACCCTAATTGGATAAGAATTAGCCTAAGGAGGACGAAAATGACCTAAATGTTCATCCAATGACACAAAACACCTATTGGATGCACAAGATTGGTTAAAAACCCTAATTGGATAAGAATTAGCCTATGGAGGACGAAAATGACCTAAATGTTCATCCAAAGACACAAAACACCTATTGGATGCACAAGATTGGTTAAAAATCCAAATTGGACAAGAATTATCATTGGGAGGACGAAAATGACCAAATTGTTCATCCAATGACACAAAAACACCAATTGGATGCACAAAATTGGTTAGAAACCCTAATTGGACAAGATAAAGTGTTGGGAGGACGAAAATGACCTAAGTGTTCATCCAATGACACAAAACACCTATTGGATGCACAAGATTGGTTAAAAACCCTAATTGGATAAGAATTAGCCTAAGGAGGACGAAAATGACCTAAATGTTCATCCAATGACACAAAACACCTATTGGATGCACAAGATTGGTTAGAAACCCTAATTGGACAAGAATTATCATAGGGAGGACGAAAATGACCTAATTGTTCATCCAATGACACAAAAACACCAATTGGATGCACAAGATTGGTTAGAAACCCTAATTGAACAAGATTAAGTGTAGGGAGGACGAAAGTGACCTAAATGTTCATCCAATGACACAAAACACCTATTGGATGCACAAGATTGGTTAAAAACCGTAATTGGATAAGAATTAGCCTAAGGAGGACGAAAATGACCTAAATGTTCATCCAATGACACAAAACACCTATTGGATGCACAAGATTGGTTAAAAACCCTAATTGGACAAGAATTAGCCTAGGGAGGAAGAAAATGACCTTATTGTTCATCCAATGACACAAAAACACCTATCGGATGCACAAGATCGGATAGAAACCCTAATTGAACAAGATTAAGTGTAGGGAGGACGAAAATGACCTAAATGTTCATCCAATGACACAAAACACCTATTGGATGCAAAAGATTGGTTAAAAACCCTAATTGGACAAGATTAAGTGTAGGGAGGACGAAAATGACCTAAATGTTCATCCAATGACACAAAAACACCTATCGGATGCACAAGATTGGTTAGAAACCCTAATTGAACAAGATTAAGTGTAGGGAAGACGAAAATGACCTAAATGTTCATCCAATGACACAAAACACCTACTGGATGCACAAGATTGGTTAAAAACCCTAATTGGATAAGAATTAGCATAAGGAGGACGAAAATGACCTAAATGTTCATCCAATGACACAAAACATCTATTGGATGCACACGATTGGTTAAAAATCGTAATTGGATAAGATTAAGTTTAGGGAGGACGAAAATGACATAAATATTCATCCAATGACACAACACACCTATTGAATGAACAAGATTGGTTAAAAACCCTAATTGGACAAGATTAAGTGTAGGGAGGACGAAAATGACCTAAATGTTCATCCAATGACACAAAAACACCTATCGGATGCACAAGATTGGTTAGAAACCCTAATTGAACAAGATTAAGTGTAGGGAGGACGAAAATGACCTAAATGTTTATCCAATGACACAAAAACACCTATCGGATGCACAAGATTGGTTAGAAACCCTAATTGAACAAGATTAAGTGTAGAGAGGACGAAAATGACCTAAATGTTCATCCAATGACACAAAACACCTATTGGATGCAGAAGATTGGTTAAAAACCGTAATTAGGTAAGATTAAATTTAGGGAGGACGAAAATGACCTAAATATTCATCCAATGACACAACACACCTATTGAATGAACAAGATTGGTTAAAAACCCTAATTGGACAAGATTAAGTGTAGGGAGGACGAAAATGACCTAAATGTTCATCCAATGACACAAAAACACCTATCGGATGCACAAGATTGGTTAGAAACCCTAATTGAACAAGATTAAGTGTAGGGAGGACGAAAATGACCTAAATGTTCATCCAATGACACAAAAACACCTATTGGATGCACAAGATTGGTTAAAAACCCTAATTGGACAAGATTAAGTTTAGGGAAGACGAAAATGACCTAAATATTCATCCAATGACACAACACACCTATTGAATGAACAAGATTGGTTAAAAACCCTAATTGGACAAGATTAAGTGTAGGGAGGACGAAAATGACCTAAATGTTCATCCAATGACACAAAAACACCTATCGGATGCACAAGATTGGTTAGAAACCCTAATTGAACAAGATTAAGTGTAGGGAGGACGAAAATGACCTAAATGTTCATCCAATGACACAAAACACCTATTGGACGCACAAGATTGGTTAAAAACCCTAATTGGATAAGAATTAGCCTAAGGAGGACTAAATTTACCTAAATGTTCATCCAATGACACAAAAACACCAATTGGATGCACAAGATTGGTTAAAAACCCTAATTGGACAAGATTAAGTTTAGGGAGGACGAAAATGACCTAAATATTCATCCAATGACACAACACACCTATTGAATGAACAAGATTGGTTAAAAACCCTAATTGGACAAGATTAAGTGTAGGGAGGACGAAAATGACCTAAATGTTCATCCAATGACACAAAAACACCTATTGGATGCACAAGATTGGTTAGAAACCCTAATTGAACAAGATTAAGTGTAGGGAGGACGAAAATGACCTAAATGTTCATCCAATGACACAAAACACCTATTTGATGCACAAGATTGGTTAAAAACCGTAATTGGATAAGATTAAGTTTAGGGAGGACGAAAATGACATAAATATTCATCCAATGACACAACACACCTATTGAATGAACAAGATTGGTTAAAAACCCTAATTGGACAAGATTAAGTGTAGGGAGGACGAAAATGACCTAAATGTTCATCCAATGACACAAAACACCTATTGGATGCACAAGATTGGTTAAAAACCCTAATTGGATAAGAATTAGCCTAAGGAGGACGAAAATGACCTAAATATTCATCTAATGACACAAAACACCTATTGGATGCACAAGATTGGTTAAAAACCCTAATTGGACAAGAATTATCATAGAGAGGACGAAAATGACCTAATTGTTCATCCAATGACACAAAAACACCAATTGGATGCACAAGATTGGTCAGAAACCCTAATTGGACAAGATAAAGTGTAGGGAGGACGAAAATGACCTAAATGTTCATCCAATGACACAAAAACACCTATCGGATGCACAAGATTGGTTAGAAACCCTAATTGAACAAGATTATGTGTAGGGAGGACGAAAATGACCTAAATGTTCATCCAATGACACAAAACACCTATTGGATGCACAAGATTGGTTAAAAACCCTAATTGGATAAGAATTAGCCTAAGGAGGACGAAAATGACCTAAATGTTCATCCAATGACACAAAACACCTATTGGATGCACATGATTGGTTAAAAACCCTAATTGGAATAGATTTATCATAGAGAGGACGAAAATGACCTAATTGTTCATCGAATGACACAAAAACACCAATTGGATGCACAAGATTGGTCAGAAACCCTAATTGGACAAGGTAAAGTGTAGGGAGGACGAAAATGACCTAAGTGTTCATCCAATGACACAAAACACCTATTGGATGCACAAGATTGGTTAAAAACCCTAATTGGACAATATTAAGTTTAGGGAGGACGAAAATGACCTAAATATTCATCCAATGACACAACACACCAATTGAATGAACAAGATTGGTTAAAAACCCTAATTGGATAAGAATTAGCCTAAGGAGGACGAAAATGACCTAAATATTCATCTAATGACACAAAACACCTATTGGATGCACAAGATTGGTTAAAAACCCTAATTGGACAAGAATTATCATAGAGAGGACGAAAATGACCTAATTATTCATCCAATGACACAAAAACACCAATTGGATGCACAAGATTGGTCAGAAACCCTAATTGGACAAGATAAAGTGTAGGGAGGACGAAAATGACCTAAATGTTCATCCAATGACACAAAAACACCTATCGGATGCACAAGATTGGTTAGAAACCCTAATTGAACAAGATTATGTGTAGGGAGGACGAAAATGACCTAAATGTTCATCCAATGACACAAAACACCTATTGGATGCACAAGATTGGTTAAAAACCCTAATTGGATAAGAATTAGCCTAAGGAGGACGAAAATGACCTAAATGTTCATCCAATGACACAAAACACCTATTGGATGCACATGATTGGTTAAAAACCCTAATTGGAATAGATTTATCATAGAGAGGACGAAAATGACCTAATTGTTCATCGAATGACACAAAAACACCAATTGGATGCACAAGATTGGTCAGAAACCCTAATTGGACAAGGTAAAGTGTAGGGAGGACGAAAATGACCTAAGTGTTCATCCAATGACACAAAACACCTATTGGTTGCACAAGATTGGTTAAAAACCCTAATTGGACAATATTAAGTTTAGGGAGGACGAAAATGACCTAAATATTCATCCAATGACACAACACACCAATTGAATGAACAAGATTGGTTAAAAACCCTAACTGGACAAGATTAAGTGTTGGGAGGACGAAAATGACCTATATGTTCATCCAATGACACAAAAACACCTATCGGATGCACAAGATTGGTTAGAAACCCTAACTGAACAAGATTAAGTGTAGGGAGGACGAAAATGACCTAAATGTTCATCCAATGACACAAAACACCTATTTGATGCACAAGATTGGTTAAAAACCCTAATTGGACAAGATTAAGTTTAGGGAGGACGAAAATAACCTAAATATTCATCCAATGACACAACACACCAATTGAATGAACAAGATTGGTTAAAAACCCTAACTGGACAAGATTAAGTGTAGGGAGGACGAAAATGACCTAAATGTTCATCCAATGACACAAAAACACCTATCGGATGCACAAGATTGGTTACAAACCCTAATTGAACAAGATTAAGTGTAGGGAGGACGAAAATGACCTAAATGTTCATCCAATGACACAAAACACCTATTTGATGCACAAGATTGGTTAAAAACCGTAATTGGATAAGATTAAGTTTAGGGAGGACGAAAATGACATAAATATTCATCTAATGACACAACACACCTATTGAATGAACAAGATTGGTTAAAAACCCTAATTGGACAAGATTAAGTGTAGGGAGGACGAAAATGACCTAAATGTTCATCCAATGACACAAAAACACCTATCGGATGCACAAGATTGGTTAGAAACCCTAATTGAACAAGATTAAGTGTAGGGAGGACGAAAATGACCTAAATGTTTATCCAATGACACAAAACACCTATTGGACGCACAAGATTGGTTAAAAACCCTAATTGGATAAGAATTAGCCTAAGGAGGACGAAAATTACCTAAATGTTCATCCAATGACACAAAACACCTATTGGATGCACAAGATTGGTTAAAAACCCTAATTCGACAAGAATTATCATAGGGAGGACGAAAATGACCTAATTGTTCATCCAATGACACAAAAACACCAATTGGATGCACAAGATTGGTTAGAAACCCTAATTGGAAAATATAAAGTGTAGGGAGGACGAAAATGACCTAAATGTTCATCCAATGACACAAAAACACCTATCGGATGCACAAGATTGGTTAGAAACCCTAATTGAACAAGATTAAGTGTAGGGAGGACGAAAATGACCTAAATGTTCATCCAACGACACAAAACACCTATTGGATGCACAAGATTGGTTAAAAACCCTAATTGGATAAGAATTAGCCTAAGGAGGACGAAAATGACCTAAATGTTCATCCAATGACACAAAACACCTATTGGATGCACAAGATTGGTTAAAAACCCTAATTGGACAAGAATTATCATAGGGAGGACCAAAATGACCTAATTGTTCATCGAATGACACAAGAACACCAATTGGATGCACAAGATTGGTTAAAAACCCTAATTGGACAAGATTAAGTTTAGGGAGGACGAAAATGACCTAAATGTTCATCCAATGACACAAAACACCTATTGGATGCACAAGATTGGTTAAAAACCCTAATTGGATAAGTATTAGCCTAAAGAGGACAAAAATGACCTAAATGTTCATCCAATGACACAAAACACCTATTGGATGCACAAGATTGGTTAAAAACCCTAATTGGACAAGATTAAGTGTAGGGAGGACGAAAATGACCTAAATGTTTATCCAATGACACAAAAACACCTATCGGATGCACAAGATTGGTTAGAAACCCTAATTGAACAAGATTAAGTGTAGGGAGGACGAAAATGACCTAAATGTTCATCCAATGACACAAAACACCTATTGGATGCAATGGATTGGTTAAAAACCGTAATTGGATAAGATTAAGTTTAGGGAGGACGAAAATGACATAAATATTCATCCAATGACACAACACACCTATTGAATGAACAAGATTGGTTAAAAACCCTAATTGGACAAGATTAAGTGTAGGGAGGACGAAAATGACCTAAATGTTCATCCAATGACACAAAAACACCTATCGGATGCACAAGATTGGTTAGAAACCCTAATTGAACAAGATAAAGTGTAGGGAGGACGAAAATGACCTAAATGTTCATCCAATGACATAAAACACCTATTGGATGCACAAGATTGGTTAAAAAGCCTAATTGGATAAGAATTATCATAGGGAGGACGAAAATGACCTAATTTTTCATCCAATGACACAAAAACACCAATTGGATGCACAAGATTGGTTAGAAACCCTAATTGGACAACATAAAGTGTAGGGAGGACGAAAATGACCTAAGTGTTCATTCGATGACACAAAAAACCTATTGGTTGCACAAGATTGGTTAAAATCCCTAATTGGACAAGAATTAGCCTAGGGAGGACGAAAATGACCTAATTGTTCATCCAATGACACAAAAACACCTATCGGATGCACAAGATTGGTTAGAAACCCTAATTGAACAAGATTAAGTGTAGGGAGGACGAAAATGACCTAAATGTTCATCCAATGACACAAAACACCTATTGGATGCACAAGATTGGTTAAAAACCCTAATTGGATAAGAATTAGCCTAAGGAGGACGAAAACGACCTAAATGTTCATCCAATGACACAAAAACACCAATTGGATGCACAAGATTGGTTAGAAACCCTAATTGAACAAGATTAAGTGTAGGGAGGACGAAAATGACCTAACTGTTCATCCAATGACACAAAAACACCAATTGAATGTACAAGATTGGTTAGAAACCCTAATTGGACAAGATAAAGTGTAGGGAGAGCGAAATGACCTAAATGTTCATCCAATGACAAAAAAACACCTATCAGATGCAGAAGATTGGTTAGAAACCCTAATTGAACAAGATTAAGTGTAGGGAGGACGAAAATGACCTAAATGTTCATCCAATGACACAAAACACCTATTGGTTGCACAAGATTGGTTAAAAACCCTAATTGGATAAGAATTAGCCTAAGAGGGACGAAAATGACCTAAATGTTCATCCAATGACACAAAACACCTATTGGATGCACAAGATTGGTTAAAAACCCTAATTGGACAAGAATTAGCCTAGGGAGGACGAAAATGACCTAATTGTTCATCCAATGACACAAAAACACCTATCGGATGCACAGGATTGGTTAGAAACCCTAATTGAACAAGATTAAGTGTAGGGAGGACGAAAATGACCTAAATGTTCATCCAATGACACAAAACACCTATTGGATGCACAAGATTGGTTAAAAACCGTAATTGGATAAGATTAAGTTTAGGGAGAGCGAAAATGACATAAATATTCATCCAATGACACAACACACCTATTGAATGAACAAGATTGGTTAAAAACCCTAATTGGACAAGATTAAGTGTAGGGAGGACGAAAATGACCTAAATGTTCATCCGATGACACTTAAACACCTATCGGATACACAAGATTGGTTAGAAACCCTAATTGAACAAGATTAAGTGTAGGGAGGACGAAAATGACCTAAATGTTCATCCAATGACACAAAACACCTATTGGATGCACAAGATTGGTTAAAAACCGTAATTGGATAAGATTAAGTTTAGGGAGGACGAAAATGACATAAATATTCATACAATGACACAACACACCTATTGAATGCACAAGATTGGTCAGAAACCCTAATTGGACAAGATAAAGTGTAGGGAGGACTAAAATGACCTAAATGTTCATCCAATGACACAAAAACACCTATCGGATGCACAAGATTGGTTAGAAACCCTAATTGAACAAGATTAAGTGTAGGGAGGACGAAAATGACCTAAATGTTCCTCAGATGACACAAAACACCTATTGGATGCACAAGATTGGTTAAAAACCCTAATTGTATAAGAATTAGCCTAAGGAGAACGAAAATGACCTAAATTTTCATCCAATGACACAAAACACCTATTGGATGCACA
>JBBPBS010000471.1:9823-68890 GCA_037974835.1 Cicer judaicum | reverse complement strand
TTAGAAACCCTAATTGGAAAATATAAAGTGTAGGGAGGACGAAAATGACCTAAATGTTCATCCAATGACACAAAACACCTATTGGATGCACAAGATTGGTTAAAAACCCTAATTGGATAAGAATTAGCCTAAGGAGGACGAAAATGACCTAAATGTTCATCCAATGACACAAAACACCTATTGGATGCACAAGATTGGTTAAAAACCCTAATTGGATAAGATTAAGTTTGGGGAAGACGAAAATGACCTAAATATTCATCCAATGACACAACACACCTTTTGAATGAACAAGATTGGTTAAAAACCCTAATTGGACAAGATTAAGTGTAGGGATGACGAAAATGACCTAAATGTTCATCCAATGACACAAAAACACCTATCGGAAGCACAAGATTGGTTAGAAACCCTAATTGAACAAGATTAAGTGTAGGGAGGACGAAAATGACCTAAATGTTCATCCAATGACACAAAACACCTATTGGATGCACAAGATTGGTTAAAAACCTTAATTGGATAAGATTAAGTTTAGGGAGGACGAAAATGATATAAATATTCATCCAATGACACAACACACCTATTGAATGCACAAGATTGGTCAGAAACCCTAATTGGACAAGATAAAGTGTAGGGAGGACTAAAATGACCTAAATGTTCATCCAATGACACAAAAACACCTATCGGATGCACAAGATTGGTTAGAAACCCTAATTGAACAAGATTAAGTGTAGGGAGGACGAAAATGACCTAAATGTTCCTCCAATGACACAAAACACCTATTGGATGCACAAGATTGGTTAAAAACCCTAATTGTATAAGAATTAGCCTAAGGAGGACGAAAATGACCTAAATGTTCATCCAATGACACAAAACACCTATTGGATGCACAAGATTGGTTAAAAACCCTAATTGGACAAGAATTATCATAGGGAGGACTACAATGACCTAATTGTTCATCCAATGACACAAAAACACCAATTGGATGCACAAGATTGGTTAGAAACCCTAATTGGAAAATATAAGGTGTAGGGAGGACGAAAATGACCTAAATGTTCATCCAATGACACAAAACACCTATTGGATGCACAAGATTGGTTAAAAACCCTAATTGGATAAGAATTAGCCTAAGGAGGACGAAAATGACCTAAATGTTCATCCAATGACACAAAACACCTGTTGGATGCACAAGATTGGTGAAAAACCCTAATTGGACAAGAATTATTATAGAGAGGAGGAAAATGACCTAATTGTTCATCCAATGACACAAAAACACCAATTGGATGCACAAGATTGGTCAGAAACCCTAATTGGACAAGATAAAGTGTAGGGAGGACGAAAATGACCTAAATGTTCATCCAATGACACAAAAACACCTATCGGATGCACAAGATTGGTTAGAAACCGTAATTGAACAAGATTAAGTCTAGGGAGGACGAAAATGACCTAAATGTTCATCCAATGACACAAAACACCTATTGGATGCACAAGATTGGTTAAAAACCCTAATTGGACAAGATAAAGTGTAGGGAGGAAGAAAATGACCTAAATATTCATCCAATGACACAATACACCTATTGAATGAACAAGATTGGTTAAAAACCCTAATTGGACAAGATTAAGTGTAGGGAGGACGAAAATGACCTAAATGTTCATCCAATGACACAAAAACACCTATCGGATGCACAAGATTGGTTAGAAACCCTAATTGAACAAGATTAAGTGTAGGGAGGACGAAAATGACCTAAATGTTCATCCAATGACACAAAACACCTATTGGATGCACAAGATTGGTTAAAAACCGTAATTGGATAAGATTATGTTTAGGGAGGACGAAAATGACATAAATTTTCATCCAATGACACAACACACCTATTGAATGAACAAGATTGGTTAAAAACCCTAATTGGACAAGATTAAGTGTAGGGAGGACGAAAATGACCTAAATGTTCCTCCAATGACACAAAAACACCTATCGGATGCACAAGATTGGTTAGAAACCCTAATTGAACAAGATTAAGTGTAGGGAGGACGAAAATGACCTAAATGTTCATCCAATGACACAAAACACCTATTGGACGCACAAGATTGGTTAAAAACCCTAATTGGATAAGAATTAGCATAAGGAGGACGGAAATGACCTAAATGTTCATCCAATGACACAAAACACCTATTGGATGCACAAGATTGGTTAAAAACCCTAATTGGACAAGAATTATCATAGGAAGGACGAAAATGACCTAATTGTTCATCCAATGACACAAAAACACGAATTGGATGCACAAGATTGGTTAGAAAGCCTAATTGGAAAAGATAAAGTGTAGGGAAGACGAAAATGACCTAAATGTTCATCCAATGACACAAAACACCTATTGGATGCACAAGATTGGTTAAAAACCCTAATTGGATAAGAATTAGCCTAAGGAGGACGAAAATGACCTAAATATTCATCCAATGACACAAAACACCTATTGGATGCACAAGATTGGTTAAAAACCCTAATTGCACAAGAATTATCATATAGAGGACGAAAATGGCCTAATTGTTCATCCAATGACACAAAAACACCAATTGGATGCACAAGATTGGTCAAAAACCGTAATTGGACAAGATAAAGTGTAGGGAGGACGAAAATGACCTAAGTGTTCATCCAATGACACAAAACACCTATTGGATGCACAAGGTTGGTTAAAAACCCTAATTGGACAAGAATTAGCCTAGGGAGGACGAAAATGACCTAATTGTTCATCCAATGAGACAAAAACACCTATCGGATGCACAAGATTGGTTAGAAACCCTAATTGAACAAGATTAAGTGTAGGGAGGACGAAAATGACCTAAATGTTCATCCAATGACACAAATCACCTATTGGATGCACAAGATTGGTTAAAAACCCTAATTGGATAAGAATTAGCCTAAGGAGGACGAAAATGACCTAAATGTTCATCCAATGACACAAAACACCTATTGGATGCACAAGATTGGTTAAAAACCCTAATTGGACAAGAATTATCATAGAGAGGACGAAAATGACCTAATTGTTCATCCAATGACACAAAAACACCAATTGGATGCACAAGATTGCTTAAAAACCCTAATTGGACAAGATTAAGTTTAGGGTGGACGAAAATGACCTAAATGTTCATCCAATGACACAAAACAACTATTCGATGCACAAGATTGGTTAAAACCCCTAATTGGATAAGAATTAGCCTAAGGAGGACGAAAATGACCTAAATGTTCATCCAATGACACAAAACACCTATTGGATGCACAAGATTGCTTAAAAACCCTAATTGGACAAGATTAAGTTTAGGGTGGACGAAAATGACCTAAATGTTCATCCAATGACACAAAACACCTATTGGATGCACAAGATTGGTTAAAAACCCTAATTGGACAAGATTAAGTTTAAGGAGGACGAAAATGACCTAAGTGTTCATCCAATGACACAAAACACCTATTGGATGCACAAGATTGGTTAAAAACCCTAATTGGACAAGAATTAGCCCAGGGAGGACGAAAATGACCTAATTGTTCATCCAATGACATAAAAACACCTGTCGGATGCACAAGATTGGTCAGAAACCCTAATTGAACAAGATTAAGTGTAGGGAGGACGAAAATGACCTAAATGTTCATCCAATGACACAAAACACCTATTGGATGCACAAGATTTGTTAAAAACCGTAATTGGACTAGAATTAGCCTAGGGAGGACGAAAATGACCTAATTGTTCATCCAATGACACAAAAACACCTATCGGATGCACAAGATTGGTCAGAAACCCTAATTGAACAAGATTAAGTGTAGGGAGGACGAAAATGACCTAAATGTTCATCCAATGACACAAAACACCTATTGGATGCACAAGATTGCTTAAAAACCCTAATTGGACAAGATTAAGTTTAGCGTGGACGAAAATGACCTAAATGTTCATCCAATGACACAAAACAACTATTGGATGCACAAGATTGGTTAAAACCCCTAATTGGATAAGAATTAGCCTAAGGAGGACGAAAATGACCTAAATGTTCATCCAATGACACAAAACACCTATTGGATGCACAAGATTGGTTAAAAACCCTAATTGGACTAGAATTATCATAGAGAGGACGAAAATGACCTAATTGTTCATCCAATGACACAAAAACACCAATTGGATGCACAAGATTGGTCAAAAACCCTAATTGGACAAGATTAAGTGTAGGGAGGACGAAAATGACCTAAATGTTCATCCAATGACACAAAAACACCTATCGGATGCACAAGATTGGTTAGAAACCCTAATTGAACAAGATTAAGTGTAGGGAGGACGAAAATGACCTAAATGATCATCCAATGACACAAAATACCTATTGGATGCACAAGATTGGTTAAAAACCCTAATTGGATAAGAATTAGCCTAAGGAGGACGAAAATGACCTAAATGTTCATCCAATGACATAAAACACCTATTGGATGCACAACATTGGTTAAAAACCCTAATTGGATAAGATTAAGTTTGGGGAGGACGAAAATGACCTAAATGTTCATCCAATGACACAAAACACCTATTGGATGCACAAGATTGGTTAAAAACCCTAATTGGATAAGAATTAGCCCAAGGAGGACGAAAATGACCTAAATGTTCATCCAATGACACAAAACACCTATTGGATGCACAAGATTGGTTAAAAACCCTAATTGGACAAGAATTATCATAGGGAGGACGAAAATGACCTAATTGTTCATCCAATGACACAAAAACACCAATTGGATGCACAAGATTGGTTAGAAACCCTAATTGGACAAGATAAAGTGTAGGGAGGACGAAAATGAGCTAAGTGTTCATCCAATGACACAAAACACCTCTTGGATGCACAAGATTGGTTAAAAACCCTAATTGGACAAGAATTAGCCTAGGGAGCACGAAAATAACCTAATTGTTCATCCAATGACACAAAAACACCTATCGGATGCACAAGATTGGTTAGAAACCCTAATTGAACAAGATTAAGTGTAGGGAGGACGAAAATAACCTAAATGTTCATCCAATGACACAAAACACCTATTGGATGCACAAGATTGGTTAAAAACCCTAATTGGATAAGAATTAGCCTAAGGAGGACGAAAATGACCTAAATGTTCATCCAATGACACAAAACACCTATTGGATGCACAAGATTGGTTAAAAACCCTAATTGGACAAGAATTATCATAGGGAGGACGAAAATGACCTAATTGTTCATCCAATGACACAAAAACACCTATCGGATGCACAAGATTGGTTAGAAACCCTAATTGAACAAGATTAAGTGTAGGGAGGACGAAAATAACGTAAATGTTCATCCAATGACACAAAACACCTATTGGATGCACAAGATTGGTTAAAAACCCTAATTGGACAAGAATTATCATAGGGAGGACGAAAATGACCTAATTGTTCATCCAATGACACAAAAACACCAATTGGATGCACAAGATTTGTTAGAAACCCTAATTGGACAAGATAAAGTTTAGGGAGGACGAAAATGACCTAAATGTTCATCCAATGACACAAAACATCTATTGGATGCACAAGATTGGTTAAAAACCCTAATTGGATAAGAATTAGACTAAGGAGGACGAATATGACCTAAATGTTCATCCAATGACACAAAACACGTATTGGATGCACAAGATTGGTTAAAAACCCTAATTGGACAAGAATTATCATAGGGAGGACGAAAATGACCTAATTGTTCATCCAATGACACAAAAACACCAATTGGATGCACAAGATTGGTTAGAAACCCTAATTGGAAAAGATAAAGTGTAGGGAGGACGAAAATGACCTAAAATGTTCATCCAATGACACAAAACACCTACTGGATGCACAAGATTGGTTAATAACCCTAATTGGACAAGATTAAGTTCAGGGAGGACGAAAATGACCTAAATGTTCATCCAATGACACAAAACACCTATTGGATGCACAAGATTGGTTAAAAACCCTAATTGGACAAGAATTATCATAGGGAGGACGAAAATGACCTAATTGTTCATCCAATGACACAAAAACACCAATTGGATGCACAAGATTGGTTAGAAACCCTAATTGGAAAAGATAAAGTGTAGGGAGGACGAAAATGACCTAAAATGTTCATCAATGACACAAAACACCTATTGGATGCACAAGATTGGTTAAAAACCCTAATTGGACAAGATTAAGTTTAGGGAGGACGAAAATGACCTAAATGTTCATCCAATGACACAAAACACCTATTGGATGCACAAGATTTGTTAAAAACCCTAATTGGACAAGATTAAGTTTAGGGAGGACGAAAATGACCTAAATGTTCATCCAATGACACAAAACATCTATTGGATCCACAAGATTGGTTAAAAACCCTAATTGGATAAGACTTAGACTAAGGAGGACGAAAATGACCTAAATGTTCATCCAATGACACAAAACACCTATTGGATGCACAAGATTGGTTAAAAACCCTAATTGGATAAGAATTATCATAGGGAGGACAAAAATGACCTAATTGTTCATCCAATGACACAAAAACACCAATTGGATGCACAAGATTGGTTAGAAACCCTAATTGGAAAAGATAAAGTGTAGGGAGGACGAAAATGACCTAAAATGTTCATCCAATGACACAAAACACCTATTGGATGCACAAGATTGGTTAAGAACCCTAATTGGACAAGGTTAAGTTTAGGGAGGACGAAAATGACCTAAATGTTCATCCAATGACACAAAACATCTATTGGATGCACAAGATTGGTTAAAAACCCTAATTGGATAAGAATTAGCCTAAGGAGGACGAAAATGACCTAAATGTTCATCCAATGACACAAAACACCTATTGGATGCACAAGATTGGTTAAAAACCCTAATTGGACAAGAATTATCATAGGGAGGACGAAAATGACTTAATTGTTCATCCAATGACACAAACACACCAATTGGATGCACAAGATTGGTTAGAAACCCTAATTGGACAAGATAAAGTGTAGGGAGGACGAAAATGACCTAAGTGTTCATCCAATGACACAAAACACCTATTGGATGCACAAGATTGGTTAAACACCCTAATTGGACAAGAATTAGCCAAGGGAGGACGAAAATGACCTAATTGTTCATCCAATGACACAAAAACACCTATCGGATGCACAAGATTGGTTAGAAATCCTAATTGAACAAGATTAAGTGTAGGGAGGACGAAAATAACCTAAATGTTCATCCAATAACACAAAACACCTATTGGATGCACAAGATTGGTTAAAAACCCTAATTGGACAATTTTATGTTTAGGGAGGACGAAAATGACCTAAATGTTCATACAATGACACAAAACACCTATTGGATGCACAAGATTGGTTAAAAACCCTAATTGGATAAGAATTAGCCTAAGGAGGACGAAAATGACCTAAATGTTCATCCAATGACACAAAACACCTATTGGATGCACAAGATTGGTTAAAAACCCTAATTGGACAAGAATTATCATAGGGAGGACGAAAGACCTAATTGTTCATCCAATGACACAAAAACACCAATTGGATGCACAAGATTGGTTAGAAACCCTAATTGGACAAGATAAAGTGTAGGGAGGACGAAAATGACCTAAGTGTTCATCCAATGACACAAAACACCTATTGGATGCACAAGATTGGTTAAAAACCCTAATTGGATAAGAATTAGCCTAAGGAGGACGAAAATGACCTAATTGTTCATCCAATGACACAAAAACACCTATTGGATGCACAAGATTGGTTAAAAACCCTAATTGGACAAGAATTATCATAGAGAGGACGAAAATGACCTAATTGTTCATCCAATGACACAAAAACACCAATTGGATGCACAAGATTGGTAAGAAACCCTAATTGGACAAGATAAAGTGTAGGGAGGACGAAAATGACCTAAGTGTTCATCCAATGACACAAAACACCTATTGGATGCACAAGATTGGTTAAAAACCCTAATTGGACAAGAATTAGCCTAGGGAGGATGAAAATGACCTAATTGTTCATCCAATGACACAAAAACACCTGTGGGATGCACAAGATTGGTCAGAAACCCTAATTGAACAAGATAAAGTGTAGGGAGGACGAAAATGACCTAAATGTTCTTCCAATGACACAAAACACCTATTGGATGCACAAGATTGCTTAAAAACCCTAATTGGACAAGAATTATCATAGGGAGGACGAAAATGACCTAATTGTTCATCCAATGACACAAAAACACCAATTGGATGCACAAGATTGGTTAGAAACCCTAATTGGACAAGATAAAGTGTAGGGAGGACAGAAATGACCTAAGTGTTCATCCAATGACACAAAACACCTATTGGATGCACAAGATTGGTTAAAAACCCTAATTGGACAAGAATTAGCCTAGGGAGGATGAAAATGACCTAATTGTTCATCCAATGACACAAAAACACCTGTGGGATGCACAAGATTGGTCAGAAACCCTAATTGAACAAGATAAAGTGTAGGGAGGACGAAAATGACCTAAATGTTCATCCAATGACACAAAACACCTATTGGATGCACAAGATTGGTTAAAAACCCTAATTGGACAAGAATTATCATAGGGAGGACGAAAATGACCTAATTGTTCATCCAATGACACAAAAACACCAATTGGATGCACAAGATTGGTTAGAAACCCTAATTGGACAAGATAAAGTGTAGGGAGGACAGAAATGACCTAAGTGTTCATCCAATGACACAAAACACCTATTGGATGCACAAGATTGGTTAAAAACCCTAATTGGACAAGAATTAGCCTAGGGAGGACGAAAATGACCTAATTGTTCATCCAATGACACAAAAACACCTACCGGATGCACAAGATTGGTTAGAAACCCTAATTGAACAAGATTAAGTGTAGAGAGGACGAAAATAACCTAAATGTTCATCCAATGACACAAAACACCTATTGGATGCACAAGATTGGTTAAAAACCCTAATTGGACAAGATTAAGTTTAGGGAGGACGAAAATGACCTAAATGTTCATCCAATGACACAAAGCATCTATTGGAAGCACAAGATTGGTTAAAAACCCTAATTGGATAAGAATTAGACTAAGGAGGACGAAAATGACCTAAATGTTCCTCCAATGACACAAAACACCTATTGGATGCACAAGATTGGTTAAAAACCCTAATTGGACAAGAATTATCATAGGGAGGACGAAAATGACCTAATTGTTCATCCAATGACACAAAAACACCAATTGGATGCACAAGATTGGTTAGAAACCCTAATTGGAAAAGATAAAGTGTAGGGAGGACAAAAATGACCTAAAATGTTCATCCAATGACACAAAACACCTACTGGATGCACAAGATTGGTTAAAAACCCTAATTGGACAAGATTAAGTTTAGGGAGGACGAAAATGACCTAAATGTTCATCCAATGACACATAACACCTATTGGATGCACAAGATTGGTTAAAAACCCTAATTGGACAAGAATTAGCCTAGGGAGCACGAAAATGACCTAATTGTTCATCCAATGACACAAAAACACCTATCGGATGCACAGGATTGGTTAGAAACCCTAATTGAACAAGATTAAGTGTAGGGAGGACGAAAATGACCTAAATGTTCATCCTATGACACAAAACACCTATTGGATGCACAAGATTGGTTAAAAACCCTAATTGGATAAGAATTAGCCTAAGGAGGACGAAAATGACCTAAATGTTCATCCAATGACACAAAACACCTATTGGATGCACAAGATTGGTTAAAAACCCTAATTGGATAAGAATTAGCCTAAGGAGGACGAAAATGACCTAAATGTTCATCCAATGACACAAAACACCTATTGGATGCACAAGATTGGTTAAAAACCCTAATTGGACAAGAATTATCATAGAGTGGACGAAAATGACCTAATTGTTCATCCAATGACACAAAAACACCAATTGGATGCACAAGATTGGTCAGAAACCCTAATTGGACAAGATAAAGTGTAGGGAGGACGAAAATGACCTAAGTGTTCATCCAATGACGCAAAACACCTATTGGATGCACAAGATTGGTTAAAAACCCTAATTGGACAAGAATTAGCCTAGGGAGGACGAAATTGACCTAATTGTTCATCCAATGACACAAAAACACCTGTCGGATGCACAAGATTGGTCAGAAACCCTAATTGAACAAGATTAAGTGTAGGGAGGACGAAAATGACCTAAATGTTCATCCAATGACACAAAACACCTATTGGATGCACAAGATTGCTTAAAAACCCTAATTGGACAAGATTAAGTTTAGGGAGGATGAAAATGACCGGAATGTTCATCCAATGACACAAAACACCTATTGGATGCACAAAGTTGGTTAAAAACCCTAATTGGACAAGATTAAGTTTAGGGAGGACGAAAATGACCTAAATATTCATCCAATGACACAACACACCTATTGAATGAACAAGATTGGTTAAAAACCCTAATTGGACAAGATTAAGTGTAGGGAGGACGAAAATGACCTAAATGTTCATCCAATGACACAAAAACACCTATCGGATGCACAAGATTGGTTAGAAACCCTAATTTAAAAAGATTAAGTGTAGGGAGGACGAAAATGACCTAAATGTTCATCCAATGACACAAAACACCTATTGGATGCACAAGATTGGTTAAAAACCCTAATTGGATAAGAATTAGCCTAAGGAGGACGAAAATGACCTAAATGTTCATCCAATGACACAAAACACCTATTGGATGCACAAGATTGGTTAAAAACCCTAATTGGACAAGAATTATCATAGGGAGGAGGAAAATGACCTAATTGTTCATCCAATGACACAAAAACACCAATTGGATGCACAAGATTAGTTAGAAACCCTAATTGGAAAAGATAAAGTGTAGGGAGGACGAAAATGACCTAAATGTTCATCCAATGACACAAAACACCTATTGGATGCACAAGATTGGTTAAAAACCCTAATTGGATAAGAATTAGCCTAAGGAGGACGAAAATGACCTAAATGTTCATCCAATGACACAAAACACCTATTGGATGCACAAGATTGGTTAAAAACCCTAATTGGACAAGATTAAGTTTAAGGAGGACGAAAATGACCTAAGTGTTCATCCAATGACACAAAACACCTATTGGATGCACAAGATTGGTTAAAAACCCTAATTGGATAAGAATTAGCCTAGGGAGGACGAAAATGACCTAATTGTTCATCCAATGACACAAAAACACCTGTCGGATGCACAAGATTGGTTAGAAACCCTAATTGAACAAGATTAAGTGTAGGGAGGACGAAAATGACCTAAATGTTCATCCAATGACACAAAACACCTACTGGATGCACAAGATTGGTTAAAACCCCTAATTGGATAAGAATTAGCCTAAGGAGGACGAAAATGACCTAAGTGTTCATCCAATGACACAAAACACCTATTGGATGCACAAGATTGGTTAAAAACCCTAATTGGACAAGAATTATCATAGAGAGGACGAAAATGACCTAATTGTTCATCCAATGACACAAAAACACCAATTGGATGCACAAGATTGGTAAGAAACCCTAATTGGACAAGATAAAGTGTAGGGAGGACGAAAATGACCTAAGTGTTCATCCAATGACACAAAACACCTATTGGATGCACAAGATTGGTTAAAAACCCTAATTGGACAAGAATTTGCCTAGGGAGGACGAAAATGACCTAATTGTTCATCCAATGACACAAAAACACCTATCGGATGCACAAGATTGGATAGAAACCCTAATTGAACAAGATTAAGTGTATGGAGGACGAAAATGACCTAAATGTTCATCCAATGACACAAAACACCTATTGGATGCACAAGATTGGTTAAAAACCCTAATTGGATAAGAATTAGCCTAAGGAGGACGAAAATGACCTAAATGTTCATCCAATGACACAAAACACCTATTGGATGCACAAGATTGGTTAAAAACCCTAATTGGACAAGAATTATCATAAGGAGGACGAAAATGACCTAATTGTTCATCGAATGAGACAAAATCACCAATTGGATGCACAAGATTGGTTAGAAACCCTATTTGGACAAGATAAAGTGTTGGGAAAGCGAAAATGACCTAAATGTTCATCCAATGATACAAGACACCTATTGGATGCACCAGATTGGTTAAACACCCTAATTGGACAAGATTAAGTGTAGGGAGAACGAAAATGACCTAAATATTCATCTAATGACACAAAAAACCTATTGGATGCACAAGATTGGTTAAAAACCCTAATTGGACAAGATTAAGTGTAGGGAGGACGAAAACAACCTAAATGTTCATCCAATGACACAAAACACTTATTGGATGCACAAGATTGGTTAAAAATCCTAATTGGATAAGAATTAGCCTAGGGTGGACGAAAATGACCTAAGTGTTCATCCAATGACACAAAACACCTATTGGATGCACAAGATTGGTTAAAAACCCTAATTGGACAATAATTAGCCTAGGGAGGACGAAAATGACCTAATTGTTCATCCAATGACAGAAAAAAAACCTATCGGATGCACAAGATTGGTTAGAAACACTAATTGAACAAGATTAAGTGTAGCGAGGACGAAAATGACCTAAATGTTCATCCAATGACACAAAACACCTATTGGATGCACAAGATTGGTTAAAAACCCTAATTGGACAAGAATTATCATAGAGAGGACGAAAATGACCTAATTGTTCATCCAATGACACAAAAACACCTGTCGGATGCACAAGATTGGTCAGAAACCCTAATTGAACAAGATTAAGTGTAGGGAGGACGAAAATGACCTAAATGTTCATCCAATGACACAAAACACCTATTGGATGCACAAGATTGCTTAAAAACCCTAATTGGACAAGATTAAGTGTAGGGAGGACGAAAATGACCTAAGTGTTCATCCAATGACACAAAACACCTATTGGATGCACAAGATTGGTTAAAAACCCTAATTGGACAAGAATAAGCCTAGGGAGGACGAAAATGACCTAATTGTTCATCCAATGACACAAAAACACCTGTCGGATGCACAAGATTGGTCAGAAACCCTAATTGAACAAGATAAAGTGTAGGGAGGACGAAAATGACCTAAATGTTCATCCAATGACACAAAACACCTATTGGATGCACAAGATTGGTCAGAAACCCTAATTGAACAAGATTAAGTGTAGGGAGGACGAAAATGACCTAAATGTTCATCCAATGACACAAAACACCTATTGGATGCACAAGATTGCTTAAAAACCCTAATTGGACAAGATTAAGTTTAGGGAGGACGAAAATGACCTAAATGTTCATCCAATGACACAAAACACCTATTGGATGCACAACATTGGTTAAAAACCGTAATTGGATAAGATTAAGTTTAGGGAGGACGAAAATGACATAAATATTCATCCAATGACACAACACACCTATTGAATGAACAAGATTGATTAAAAACCCTAATTGGACAAGATTAAGTGTAGGGAGGACGAAAATGACCTAAATGTTCATCCAATGACACAAAAACACCTATCGGATGAACAAGATTGGTTAGAAACCCTAATTGAACAAGATTAAGTGTAGGGAGGACGAAAATGACCTAAATGTTCATCCAATGACACAAAACACCTACTGGATGCACAAGATTGGTTAAAAACCCTAATTGGATAAGAATTAGCATAAGGAGGACGAAAATAACCTAAATGTTCATCCAATGACACAAAACACCTTTTGGATGCACAAGATTGGTTAAAAACCCTAATTGGACAAGAATTATCATAGGGAGGACGAAAATGACCTAATTGTTCATCCAATGACACAAAAACACCAATTGGATGCACAAGATTGGTTAGAAACCCTAATTGGACAAGATAAAGTGTAGGGAGGACGAAAATGACCTAAGTGTTCATCCAATGACACAAAACACCTATTGGATGCACAAGATTGGTTAAAAACCCTAATTGGACAAGAATTAGCCTAGGGAGGACGAAAATGACCTAATTGTTTATCCAATGACACAAAAACACCTGTCGGATGCACAAGATTGGTCACAAACCATAATTGAACAAGATTAAGTGTAGGGAGGACGAAAATGACCTAAATGTTCGTCCAATGACACAAAACACCTATTGGATGCACAAGATTGGTTAAAAATCGTAATTGGATAAGAATTATCCTAAGGAGGAAGAAAATGACCTAAATGTTCATCCAATGACACAAAACACCTATTGGATGCACAAGATTGGTTAAAAACCCTAATTGGACAAGAATTAGCCTAGGGAGGGCGAAAATGAGCTAATTGTTCATCCAATGACACAAAAAGACCTATCGGATGCACAAGATTGGTTAGAAACCCTAATTGAACAAGATTAAGTGTAGGGAGGACGAAAATGACCTAAATGTTCATCCAATGACACAAAACACCTATTGGATGCACAAGATTGGTTAAAAACCCAAATTGGACAAGATTAAGTGTAGGGGGGACGAAAATGACCTAAATGTTCATCCAATGACACAAAACACCTATTGGAAGCACAAGATTGGTTAAAAACCCTAATTGGACAAGATCAAGTGTTGGGAGGACGAAAATGGTCTAAACATTGATCCAATGACACAAAAACACCTATTAGATGCACAAGATTGGTTAAAAACCCTAATTGGACAAGAATTAGCCTAGGGAGGACGAAAATGACCTAATTGTTCATCCAATGACACAAAAACACCTATCGGATGCACAAGATTGGTTAGAAACCCTAATTGAACAAGATTAAGTGTAGGGAGGACGAAAATGACCTAAATGTTCATCCAATGACACAAAACACCTATTGGATGCACAAGATTGGTTAAAAACCGTAATTGGATAAGATTAAGTTTAGGGAGGACGAAAATGACATAAATATTCACCCAATGACACAACACACCTATTGAATGAATAAGATTGGTTAAAAACCCTAATTGGACAAGATTAAGTGTAGGGAGGACGAAAATGACCTAAATGTTTATCCAATGACACAAAACACCTATTGGATGCACAAGATTGGTTAAAAACCCTAATTGGATAAGAATTAGCCTAAGGAGGACGAAAATGACCTAAATGTTCATCCAATGACACAAAACACCTATTGGATGCACAAGATTGGTTAAAAACCCTAATTGGGCAAGAATTATCATAGAGAGGACGAAAATGACCTAATTGTTCATCCAATGACACAAAAACACCAATTGGATGCACAAGATTGGTCAGAAACCCTAATTGGACAAGATAAAGTGTAGGGAGGACGAAAATGACCTAAGTGTTCATCCAATGACGCAAAACACCTATTGGATGCACAAGATTGGTTAAAAACCCTAATTGGACAAGAATTAGCCTAGGGAGGACGAAAATGACCTAATTGTTAATCCAATGACACAAAAACACCTATCGGATGCACAAGATTGGTTAGAAAGCCTAATTGGACAAGAATTATCATAGAGAGGACGAAAATGACCTAAATGTTCATCCAATGACACAAAAACACCTATCGGACGCACAAGATTGGTCAGAAACCCTAATTGGACAAGATAAAGTGTAGGGAGGACGAAAATGACCTAAGTGTTCATCCAATGACACAAAACACCTATTGGATGCACAAGATTGGTTAAAAACCCTAATTGGATAAGAATTAGCCTAAGGAGGACGAAAATGACCTAATTGTTCATCCAATGACACAAAAACACCTATTGGATGCACAAGATTGGTTAAAAACCCTAATTGGACAAGAATTATCATAGAGAGGACGAAAATGACCTAATTGTTCATCCAATGACACAAAAACACCAATTGGATGCACAAGATTGGTCAGAAACCCTAATTGGACAAAATAAAGTGTAGGGAGGACGAAAATGACCTAAGTGTTCATCCAATGACACAAAACACCTATTGGATGCACAAGATTGGTTAAAAACCCTAATTGGACAAGAATTAGCCTAGAGAGGACGAAAATGACCTAATTGTTCATCCAATGACACAAAAACACCTATCGGATGCACAAGATTGGTTAGAAACCCTAATTGAACAAGATTAAGTGTAGGGAGGACGAAAATGACCTAAATGTTCATCCAATGACACAAAACACCTATTGGATGCACAAGATTGGTTAAAAACCGTAATTGGATAAGATTAAGTTTAGGGAGGACGAAAATGACATAAATATTCACCCAATGACACAACACACCTATTGAATGAATAAGATTGGTTAAAAACCCTAATTGGACAAGATTAAGTGTAGGGAGGACGAAAATGACCTAAATGTTTATCCAATGACACAAAACACCTATTGGATGCACAAGATTGGTTAAAAACCCTAATTGGATAAGAATTAGCCTAAGGAGGACGAAAATGACCTAAATGTTCATCCAATGACACAAAACACCTATTGGATGCACAAGATTGGTTAAAAACCCTAATTGGATAAGAATTAACCTAAGGAGGACGAAAATGACCTAAATGTTCATCCAAAGACACAAAACACCTATTGGATGCACAAGATTGGTTAAAAACCCAAATTGGACAAGAATTATCATTGGGAGGACGAAAATGACCTAATTGTTCATCCAATGACACAAAAACACCAATTGGATGCACAAGATTGGTTAGAAACCCTAATTGGACAAGATAAAGTGTAGGGAGGACGAAAATGACCTAAGTGTTCATCCAATGACAGAAAACACCTATTGGATGCACAAGATTGGTTAAAAACCCTAACTGGACAAGATTAAGTTTAGGGAGGACAAAAATGACCTAAATGTTCATCCAATGACACAAAACACCTATTGGATGCACAAGATTGGTTAAAAACCCTAATTGGATAAGAATTAGCCTAAGGAGGACGAAAATGACCTAAATGTTCATCCAATGACACAAAACACCTATTGGATGCACAAGATTGGTTAAAAACCCTAATTGGACAAGAGTTATCATAGGGAGGACGAAAATGACCTAATTGTTCATCCAATGACACAAAAACACCACTAAGAAGCACAAGATTGGTTAGAAACCCTAATTGGACAAGATAAAGTGTAGGGAGGACGAAAATGACCTAAGTGTTCATCCAATGACACAAAACACCTATTGGATGCACAAGATTGGTTAAAAACTCTAATTGGACAAGAATTAGCCTAGGGAGGACGAAAATGACCTAATTGTTCATCCAATGACACAAAAACACCTATCGGATGCACAAGATTGGTTAGAAACCCTAATTGAACAAGATTAAGTGTAGGAAGGACGAAAATGACCTAAATGTTCATCCAATGACACAAAACACCTATTGGATGCACAAGATTGGTTAAAAACCCTAATTGGATAAGAATTAGCCTAAGGAGGACGAAAATGACCTAAATGTTCATCCAATGACACAAAACACCTATTGGATGCACAAGATTGGTTAAAAACCATAATTGGACTAGAATTATCATAGAGAGGACGAAAATGACCTAATTGTTCATCCAATGACACAAAAACACCAATTGGATGCACAAGATTGTTCAGAAACCCTAATTGGACAAGATAAAGTGTAGGGAGGACGAAAATGACCTAAGTGTTCATCCAATGACACAAAACACCTATTGGATGCACAAGATTGGTTAAAAACCCTAATTGGACAAGAATTAGCCTAGGGAGAACTAAAATGACCTAATTGTTCATCCAATGACACAAAAACACCTATCGGATGCACAAGATTGGTTAGAAACCCTAATTGAACAAGATTAAGTTTAGGGAGGACGAAAATGACCTAAATGTTCATCCAATGACACAAAACACCTATTGGATGCACAAGATTGGTTAAAAACCCTAATTGGATAAGAATTAGCCTAAGGAGGACGAAAATGACCTAAATGTTCATCCAATGACACAAAACACCTATTGGATGCACAAGATTGGTTAAAAACCCTAATTGGACAAGAATTATCATAGAGAGGAAGAAAATGACCAAATTGTTCATCCAATGACACAAAAACACCAATTGGATGCACAAGATTGTTCAGAAACCCTAATTGGACAAGATAAAGTGTAGGGAGGACGAAAATGACCTAAGTGTTCATCCAATGACACAAAACACCTATTGGATGCACAAGATTGGTTAAAAACCCTAATTGGATAAGAATTAGCCTAAGGAGGACGAAAATGACCTAAATGTTCATCCAATGACACAAAACACCTATTGGATGCACAAGATTTGTTAGAAACCCTAATTGGACAAGATAAAGTGTAGGGAGGACGAAAATGACCGAAGTGTTCATCCAATGACACAAAACTCCTATTGGATGCACAAGATTGGTTAAAAACCCTAATTGGACAAGAATTATCATAGGGAGGACGAAAATGACCTAATTGTTCATCCAATGACACAAAAACACCAATTGGATGCACAAGATTTGTTAGAAACCCTAATTGGACAAGATAAAGTGTAGGGAGGACGAAAATGACCGAAGTGTTCATCCAATGACACAAAACTCCTATTGGATGCACAAGATTGGTTAAAAACCCTAATTGGACAAGAATTAGCCTAGGGAGGACGAAAATGACCTAATTGTTCATCCAATGACACAAAAACACCTGTCGGATGCACAAGATTGTTCAGAAACCCTAATTGAACAAGATTAAGTGTAGGGAGGACGAAACTGACCTAAATGTTCATCCAATGACACAAAACACCTATTGGATGCATAAGATTGCTTAAAAACCCTAATTGGACAAGATTAAGTTTAGGGAGGACGAAAATGACCTAATTGTTGATCCAAAAACACAAAAACACCAATTGGATGCACAAGATTGGTTAGAAACCCTAATTGGACAAGATAAAGTGTAGGGAGGACAAAAATGACCTAAATGTTCATCCAATGACACCAAACAGCTATTGGATGCACAAGATTGGTTAAAAACCCTAATTGGACAAGAATTATCATAGGGAGGACGAAAATGACCTAATTGTTCATCCAATGACACAAAAACACCAATTGGATGCACAAGATTGGTTAGAAACCCTAATTGGACAAGATAAAGTGTAGGGAGGACGAAAATGACCTAAGTGTTAATCCAATGACACAAAACACCTATTGGATGCACAAGATTGGTTAAAAACCCTAATTGGACAAGAATTAGCCTAGGGAGGACGAAAATGACCTAATTGTTCATCCAATGACACAAAAACACCTATCGGATGCACAAGATTGGTTAGAAACCCTAATTGAACAAGATTAAGAGTAGGGAGGACGAAAATGACCTAAATGTTCATCCAATGACACAAAACACCTATTGGATGCACAAGATTGGTTAAAAACCCTAATTGGATAAGAATTAGCCTAAGGAGGACGAAAATGACCTAAATGTTCATCCAATGACACAAAACACCTATTGGATGCACAAGATTGGTTAAAAACCCTAATTGGACAAGAATTATCATAGAGAGGACGAAAATGACCTAATTGTTCGTCCAATGACACAAAAACACCTGTCGGATGCACAAGATTGGTCAGAAACCCTAATTGAACAAGATTAAGTGTAGGGAGGCCGAAAATGACCTAAATGTTCATCCAATGATACAATACACCTATTGGATGGACAAGATTGCTTAAAAACCCTAATTGGACAAGATTAAGTTTAGGGAGGACGAAAATGACCTAAATGTTCATCCAATGACACAAAACACCTATTGGATGCACAAGATTGGTTAAAAACCCTAATTGAACAAGATTAAGTGTAGGGAGGACGAAAATGACCTAAATGTTCATCCAATGACACAAAACACCTATTGGATGCACAAGATTGGTTAAAAACCCTAATTGGACAAGAATTATCATAGAGAGGACGAAAATGACCTAAATGTTCATCCAATGACACAAAACACCTATTGGATGCACAAGATTGGTTAAAAACCGTAATTGGATAAGATTAAGTTTAGGGAGGACGAAAATGACATAAATATTCATCCAATGACACAACACACCTATTGAATGAACAAGATTGGTTAAAAACCCTAATTGAACAAGATTAAGTGTAGGGAGGACGAAAATGACCTAAATGTTCATCCAAGGACACAAAACACCTACTGGATGAACAAGATTGGTTAAAAACCCTAATTGGATAAGAAATAGAATAAGGAGGACGAAAATGACCTAAATGTTCATCCAATGACACAAAACACCTATTGGATGCACAAGATTGGTTAAAAACCCTAATTGGACAAGAATTATCATAGGGAGGACGAAAATGACCTAATTGTTCATCCAATGACACAAAAACACCAATTGGATGCACAAGATTGGTTAGAAACCCTAATTGGACAAGATAAAGTGTAGGGAGGACGAAAATGACCAAAGTGTTCATCCAATGACACATAACACCTATTGGATGCACAAGATTGGTTAAAAACCCTAATTGGACAAGAATTAGCCTAGGGAGGACGAAAATGACCTAATTGTTCATTCAATGACACAAAAACATCTATCGGATGCACAAGATTGGTTAGAAACCCTAATTGAACAAGATTAAGTGTAGGGAGGACGAAAATGACCTAAACGTTCATCCAATGACACAAAACACCTATTGGATGCACAAGATTGGTTAAAAACCCTAATTGGATAAGAATTAGCCTAAGGAGGACGAAAATGACCTAAATGTTCATCCAATGACACAAAACACCTATTGGATGCACAAGATTGGTTAAAAACCCTAATTGGACAAGAATTATCATAGGGAGGACGAAAATGACCTAATTGTTCATCCAATGACACAAAAACACCTATCGGATGCACAAGATTGGTTAGAAATCCTAATTGAACAAGATTAAGTGTAGGGAGGACGAAAATAACCTAAATGTTCATCCAATAACACAAAACACCTATTGGATGCAAAAGATTGGTTAAAAACCCTAATTGGACAAGATTAAGTTTAGGGAGGACGAAAATGACCTAAATGTTCATCCAATGACACAAAACACCTATTGGATGCACAAGATTGGTTAAAAACCCTAATTGGATAAGAATTAGCCTAAGGAGGACGAAAATGACCTAAATGTTCATCCAATGACACAAAACACCTATTGGATGCACAAGATTGGTTAAAAACCCTAATTGGACAAGAATTATCATAGGGAGGACGAAAATGACCTAATTGTTCATCCAATGACACAAAAACACCAATTGGATGCACAAGATTGGTTAGAAACCCTAATTGGACAAGATAAAGTGTGGGGAGGACGAAAATGACCTAAGTGTTCATCCAATGACACAAAACACCTATTAGATGCACAAGATTAATTAAAAACCCTAATTGGACAAGAATTAGCCTAGGGAGCACGAAAATGACCTAATTGTTCATCCAATGACACAAAAACACCTATCGCATGCACAAGATTGGTTAGAAACCCTAATTGAACAAGATTAAGTGTAGGGAGGACGAAAATGACCTAAATGTTCATCCAATGACACAAAACACCTATTGGATGCACAAGATTGGTTAAAAACCCTAATTAGATAAGAATTAGCCTAAGGAGGACGAAAATGACCTAAATGTTCATCCAATGACACAAAACACCTATTGGATGCACAAGATTGGTTAAAAACCCTAATTGGATAAGAATTAGCCTAAGGAGGACGAAAATGACCTAAATGTTCATCCAATGACACAAAACACCTATTGGATGCACAAGATTGGTTAAAAACCCTAATTGGACAAGAATTATCATAGGGAGGACGAAAATGACCTAATTGTTCATCCAATGACACAAAAACACCAATTGGATGCACAAGATTGGTTAGAAACCCTAATTGGACAAGATAAAGTGTGGGGAGGACGAAAATGACCTAAGTGTTCATCCAATGACACAAAACACCTAGTGGATGCACAAGATTGGTTAAAAACCCTAATTGGACAAGAATTAGCCTAGGGAGCACGAAAATGACCTAATTGTTCATCCAATGACACAAAAACACCTATCGGATGCACAAGATTGGTTAGAAACCCTAATTGAACAAGATTAAGTGTAGGGAGGACGAAAATGACCTAAATGTTCATCCAATGACACAAAACACCTATTGGATGCACAAGATTGGTTAAAAACCCTAATTGGACAAGAATTATCATAGAGAGGACAAAAATGACCTAATTGTTCATCCAATGACACAAAAACACCTGTCGGATGCACAAGATTGGTTAAAAACCGTAATTGGATAAGATTAAGTTTAGGGAGGACGAAAATGACCTAAATGTTCATCCAATGACACAAAACACCTATTGGATGCACAAGATTGGTTAAAAACCCTAATTGGACAAGATTAAGTGTAGGGAGGACGAAAATGACCTAATTGTTCATCCAATGACACAAAACACCTAATGGATGCAAAAGATTGGTTAAAAACCCTAATTGGACAAGATTAAGTGTAGGGAGGACGAAAATGACCTAAATGTTCATCCAATGACACAAAACAGCTATTGGATGCACAAGATTGGTTAGAAACCCTAATTGGACAAGATTAAGTTTGGGGAGGACGAAAATGACCTAATTGTTCATCCAATGACACAAAACACCTATTGGATGCACAAGATTGGTTAAAAACCCTAATTGGACAAGATTAAGTGTAGGGAGGACGAAAATGACCTAAATGTACATCCAATGACACAAAACACCTATTGGATGCACAAGATTGGTTAAAAACCCTAATTGGACAAGAATTAGCCTAGGGAGGACGAAAATGACCTAATTGTTCATCCAATGACACAAAAACACCTATCGGATGCACAAGATTGGTTAGAAACCCTAATTGAACAAGATTAAGTGTAAGGAGGACGAAAATGACCTAAATGTTCATCCAATGACACAAAACACCTATTGGATGCACAAGATTGGTTAAAAACCGTAATTGGATAAGATTAAGTTTAGGGAGGACGAAAATGACATAAATATTCATTCAATGACACAACACACCTATTGAATAAACAAGATTGGTTAAAAACCCTAATTGGACAAGATTAAGTGTAGGGAGGACGAAAATGACCTAAATGTTCCTCCAATGACACAAAAACACCTATCGGATGCACAAGATTGGTTAGAAACCCTAATTGAACAAGATTAAGTGTAGGAAGGACGAAAATGACCTAAATGTTCATCCAATGACACAAAACACCTATTGGATGCACAAGATTGGTTAAAAACCCTAATTGGATAAGAATTAGCCTAAGGAGGACGAAAATGACCTAAATGTTCATCCAATGACACAAAACACCTATTGGATGCACAAGATTGGTTAAAAACCCTAATTGGACAAGATTAAGTTTAAGGAGGACGAAAATGACCTAAGTGTTCATCCAATGACACAAAACACCTATTGGATGCACAAGATTGGTTAAAAACCCTAATTGGATAAGAATTAGCCTAGGGAGGACGAAAATGACCTAATTGTTCATCCAATGACACAAAAACACCTGTCGGATGCACAAGATTGGTTAGAAACCCTAATTGAACAAGATTAAGTGTAGGGAGGACGAAAATGACCTAAATGTTCATCCAATGACACAAAACACCTACTGGATGCACAAGATTGGTTAAAACCCCTAATTGGATAAGAATTAGCCTAAGGAGGACGAAAATGACCTAAGTGTTCATCCAATGACACAAAACACCTATTGGATGCAAAAGATTGGTTAAAAACCCTAATTGGACAAGAATTATCATAGAGAGGACGAAAATGACCTAATTGTTCATCCAATGACACAAAAACACCTATTGGATGCACAAGATTGGTTAAAAACCCTAATTGGACAAGATTAAGTTTAAGGAGGACGAAAATGACCTAAGTGTTCATCCAATGACACAAAACACCTATTGGATGCACAAGATTGGTTAAAAACCCTAATTGGATAAGAATTAGCCTAGGGAGGACGAAAATGACCTAATTGTTCATCCAATGACACAAAAACACCTGTCGGATGCACAAGATTGGTTAGAAACCCTAATTGAACAAGATTAAGTGTAGGGAGGACGAAAATGACCTAAATGTTCATCCAATGACACAAAACACCTACTGGATGCACAAGATTGGTTAAAACCCCTAATTGGATAAGAATTAGCCTAAGGAGGACGAAAATGACCTAAGTGTTCATCCAATGACACAAAACACCTATTGGATGCACAAGATTGGTTAAAAACCCTAATTGGACAAGAATTAGCCTAGGGAGGACGAAAATGACCTAATTGTTCATCCAATGACACAAAAACACTTGTCGGATGCACAAGATTGGTCACAAACCCTAATTGAACAAGATTAAGTGTAGGGAGGACGAAAATGACCTAAGTGTTCATCCAATGACACAAAACACCTATTGGATGCACAAGATTGGTTAAAAACCCTAATTGGATAAGAATTAGACTAAGGAGGAAGAAAATGACCTAAATGTTCATCCAATGACACAAAAACACCAATTGGATGCACAAGATTGGTTAGAAACCCTAATTGGACAAGATAAAGTGTAGGGAGGACGAAAACGACCTAAGTGTTCATCCAATGACACAAAACACCTATTGGATGCACAAGATTGCTTAAAAACCCTAATTGGACCAGATTAAGTTTAGGGAGGACGAAAATGACCTAAATGTTCATCCAATGACACAAAACACCTATTGGATGCACAACATTGGTTAAAAACCGTAATTGGATAAGATTAAGTTTAGGGAGGACGAAAATGACATAAATATTCATCCAATGACACAACACACCTATTGAATGAACAAGATTGATTAAAAACCCTAATTGGACAAGATTAAGTGTAGGGAGGACGAAAATGACCTAAATGTTCATCCAATGACACAAAAACACCTATCGGATGCACAAGATTGGTTAGAAACCCTAATTGAACAAGATTAAGTGTAGGGAGGACGAAAATGACCGAAATGTTCATCCAATGACACAAAACACCTATTGGATGCACAAGATTGGTTAAAAACCCTAATTGGATAAGAATTAGCCTAAGGAGGACGAAAATGACCTAAATGTTCATCCAATGACACAAAACACCTATTGGATGCACAAGATTGGTTAAAAACCCTAATTGGACAAGAATTATCATAGAGAGGACGAAAATGACCAAATTGTTCATCCAATGACACAAAAACACCAATTGGATGCACAAGATTGGTTAGAAACCCTAATTGAACAAGATTAAGTTTAGGGAGGACGAAAATGACCTAAATGTTCATCCAATGACACAAAACACCTATTGGATGCACAAGATTGGTTAAAAACCCTAATTGGATAACAATTAGCCTAAGGAGGACGAAAATGACCTAAATGTTCATCCAATGACACAAAACACCTATTGGATGCACAAGATTGGTTAAAAACCCTAATTGGATAAGAATTAGCCTAAGGAGGACGAAAATGACCTAAATGTTCATCCAATGACACAAAACACCTATTGGATGCACAAGATTGGTTAAAAACCCTAATTGGACAAGAATTATCATAGAGAGGACGAAAATGACCAAATTGTTCATCCAATGACACAAAAACACCAATTGGATGCACAAGATTGGTCAGAAACCTTAATTGGACAAGATAAAGTGTAGGGAGGACGAAAATGACCTATGTTCATCCAATGACACAAAACACCTATTGGATGCACAAGATTGGTTAAAAACCCTAATTGGACAAGAATTAGCCTAGGGAGGACGAAAATGACCTAATTGTTCATCCAATGACACAAAAACACCTGTTGGATCCACAAGATTGGTCAAAAACCCTAATTGAACAAGATTAACTGTAGGGAGGACGAAAATGACCTAAATGTTCATCCAATAACACAAAACACCTATTGGATGCACAAGATTGGTTAAAAACCGTAATTGGATAAGATTAAGTTTAGGGAGGACGAAAATGACCTAAATATTCATCCAATGACACAACATACCTATTGAATGAACAAGATTGGTTAAAAACCCTAATTGGACAAGATTAAGTGTAGGGAGGACGAAAATGACCTAAATGTTCATCTAATAACACAAAAACACCTATCGGATGCACAAGATTGGTTAGAAACCTTAATTGAACAAGATTAAGTGTAGGGAGGACGAAAATGACCTAAATGTTTATCCAATGACACAAAACACCTATTGGATGCACAAGATTGGTTAAAAACCCTAATTGGACAAGAATTAGCCTACGGAGAACGAAAATGACCTAATTGTTCATCCAATGACACAAAAACACCTATCGGATGCACAAGATTGGTTAGAAACCCTAATTGAACAAGATTAAGTTTAGGGAGGACGAAAATAACCTAAATGTTCATCCAATGACACAAAACACCTATTGGATGCACAAGATTGGTTAAAAACCCTAATTGGATAAGAATTAGCCTAAGGAGGACGAAAATGACCTAAATGTTCATCCAATGACACAAAACACCTATTGGATGCACAAGATTGGTTAAAAACCCTAATTGGACAAGAATTATCATAGAGAGGACGAAAATGACCTAATTGTTCATCCAATGACACAAAAACATTAATTGGATGCACAAGATTGGTCAGAAACCCTAATTGGACAAGATAAAGTGTAGGGAGGACGAAAATGACCTAAGTGTTCATCCAATGACACAAAAACACCAATTGGATGCACAAGATTGTTCAGAAACCCTAATTGGACAAGATAAAGTGTAGGGAGGACGAAAATGACCTAAGTGTTCATCCAATGACACAAAACACCTATTGGATGCACAAGATTGGTTAAAAACCCTAATTGGACAAGAATTATCATAGAGAGGACGAAAATGACCTAATTGTTCATCCAATGACACAAAAACACCAATTGGATGCACAAGATTGGTAAGAAACCCTAATTGGACAAGATAAAGTGTAGGGAGGACGAAAATGACCTAAGTGTTCATCCAATGACACAAAACACCTATTGGATGCACAAGATTGGTTAAAAACCCTAATTGGACAAGAATTTGCCTAGGGAGGACGAAAATGACCTAATTGTTCATCCAATGACACAAAAACACCTGTCGGATGCACAAGATTGGTCAGAAACCCTAATTGAACAAGATTAAGTGTAGGGAGGACGAAAATGACCTAAATGTTCATCCAATGACACAAAACACTTATTGGATGCACAAGATTGATTAAAAACCCTAATTGGATAAGAATTAGCCTAAGGGGGACGAAAATGACCTAAGTGTTCATCCAATGACACAAAACACCTATTGGATGCACAAGATTGGGTAAAAATCCTAATTGGACAAGAATTATCATAGGGAGGACGAAAATGACCTAATTGTTCATCCAATGACACAAAAACACCAATTGGATGCACAAGATTGGTTAGAAACCCTAATTGGACAAGATAAAGTGTAGGGAGGACGAAAATGACCTAAGTGTTCATCCAATGACACAAAACACCTATTGGAAGCACAAGATTGGTTAAAAACCCTAATTGGACAAGAATTAGCCTAGGGAGGACGAAAATGACCTAATTGTTCATCCAATGACACAAAAACACCTGTCGGATGCACAAGATTGGTCAGAAACCCTAATTGAACAAGATTAAGTGTAGGGAGGACGAAAATGACCTAAATGTTCATCCAATGACACAAAACACACCTATTGGATGCACAAGATTGCTTAAAAACCCTAATTGGACAAGATTAAGTTTAGGGAGGACGAAAATGACCTAAATGTTCATCCAATGACACAAAACACCTATCGGATGCACAAGATTGGTTAAAAACCCTAATTGGACAAGATTAAGTTTAGGGAGGACGAAAATGACCTAAATATTCATCCAATGACACAACACACCTATTGAATGAACAAGATTGGTTGAAAACCCTAATTGCACAAGATTAAATGTTGGGAGGACGAAAATGACCTAAATGTTCATCCAATGACACAAAAACACCTATCGGATACACAAGATTGGTTAGAAACCCTAATTGAACAAGATTAAGTGTAGGGCGGACAAAAATGACCTAAATGTTCATCCAATGACACAAAACACCTACTGGATGCACAAGATTGGTTAAAAACCCTAATTGGATAAGAATTAGCATAAGGAGGACGAAAATGACCTAAATGTTCATCCAATGACACAAAACACCTATTGGATGCACAAGATTGGTTAAAAACCCTAATTGGACAAGAATTATCATAGGGAGGACGAAAATGACCTAATTGTTCATCCAATGACACAAAAAACACCTATCGGATGCACAAGATTGGTCAGAAACCCTAATTGAACAAGATTAAGTGTAGGGAGGACGAAAATGACCTAAATGTTCATCCAATGACACAAAACACCTATTGGATGCACAAGATTGGTTAAAAACCGTAAATGGATAAGAATTAGCCTAAGGAGGACGAAAATGACCTAACTGTTCATCCAATGACACAAAACACCTATTGGATGCACAAGATTGGTTAAAAACCCTAATTGGACAAGAATTATCATAGGGAGGACGAAAATGACCTAATTGTTCATCCAATGACACAAAAACACCAATGGGATGCACAAGATTGGTTAGAAACCCTAATTGGACAAGATAAAGTGTAGGGAGGACGAAAATGACCTAAGTGTTCATCCAATGACACAAAACACCTAGTGGATGCACAAGATTGGTTAAAAACCCTAATTGGACAAGAATTAGCCTAGGGAGGACGAAAATGACCTAATTGTTCATCCAATGACACAAAAACACCTGTCAGATGCACAAGATTGGCCAGAAACCGTAATTGAACAAGATTAAGTGTAGGGAGGACGAAAATGACCTAAATGTTCATCCAATGACACAAAACACCTATTGGATGCACAAGATTGGTTAAAAACCCTAATTGGACAACAATTAGCCTAGGGAGGACGAAAATGACCTAATTGTTCATCCAATGACACAAAAACACCTGTCGGATGCACAAGATTGGTCAGAAACCCTAATTGAACAAGATTAAGTGTAGGGAGGACGAAAATGACCTAAGTGTTCATCCAATGACAAAAAACACCTATTGGATGCACAAGATTGGTTAAAAACCCTAATTGGACAAGAATTAGCCTAGGGAGGACGAAAATGACCTAATTGTTCATCCAATGACACAAAAACACTTGTCGGATGCACAAGATTGGTCACAAACCCTAATTGAACAAGATTAAGTGTAGGGAGGACGAAAATGACCTAAGTGTTCATCCAATGACACAAAACACCTATTGGATGCACAAGATTGGTTAAAAACCCTAATTGGATAAGAAATAGACTAAGGAGGAAGAAAATGACCTAAATGTTCATCCAATGACACAAAAACACCAATTGGATGCACAAGATTGGTCAGAAACCCTAATTGGACAAGATAAAGTGTAGGGAGGACGAAAATGACATAAATATTCATCCAATGACACAACACACCTATTGAATGAACAAGATTGATTAAAAACCCTAATTGGACAAGATTAAGTGTAGGGAGGACGAAAATGACCTAAATGTTCATCCAATGACACAAAAACACCTATTGAATGAACAAGATTGGTTAAAAACCCTAATTGGACAAGATTAAGTGTAGGGAAGACGAAAATGACCTAAATGTTCATCCAATGACACAAAAACACCTATCGGATGAACAAGATTGGTTAGAAACCCTAATTGAACAAGATTAAGTGTAGGGAGGACGAAAATGACCTAAATGTTCATCCAATGACACAAAACACCTACTGGATGCACAAGATTGGTTAAAAACCCTAATTGGATAAGAATTAGCATAAGGAGGACAAAAATAACCTAAATGTTCATCCAATGACACAAAACACCTATTGGATGCACAAGATTGGTTAAAAACCCTAATTGGACAAGAATTATCATAGGGAGGACGAAAATGACCTAATTGTTCATCCAATGACACAAAAACACCAATTGGATGCACAAGATTGGTTAGAAACCCTAATTGGACAAGATAAAGAGTAGGGAGGACGAAAATGACCTAAGTGTTCATCCAATGACACAAAACACCTATTGGATGCACAAGATTGGTTAAAAACCCTAATTGGACAAGAATTAGCCTAGGGAGGACGAAAATGACCTAATTGTTTATCCAATGACACAAAAACACCTGTCGGATGCACAAGATTGGTCACAAACCCTAATTGAACAAGATTAAGTGTAGGGAGGACGAAAATGACCTAAATGTTCGTCCAATGACACAAAACACCTATTGGATTCACAAGATTGGTTAAAAATCGTAATTGGATAAGAATTATCCTAAGGAGGAAGAAAATGACCTAAATGTTCATCCAATGACACAAAACACCTATTGGATGCACAAGATTGGTTAGAAACCCTAATTGGACAAGAATTATCATAGGGAGGACGAAAATGACCTAAATGATCATCCAATGACACAAAACACCTACTGGATGCACAAGATTGGTTAAAAACCCTAATTGGATAAGAATTAGCATAAGGAGGAAGAAAATGACCTAAATGTTCATCCAATGACACAAAACACCTATTGGATGCACAAGATTGGTTAAAAACCCTAATTGGACAAGAATTAGCCTAGGGAGGGCGAAAATGAGCTAATTGTTCATCCAATGACACAAAAAGACCTATCAGATACACAAGATTGGTTAGAAACCCTAATTGAACAAGATTAAGTGTAGGGAGGACGAAAATGACTGAAATGTTCATCCAATGACACAAAACACCTACTGGACGCACAAGATTGGTTAAAAACCCTAATTTGGTTAAGAATTAGCATAAGGAGGACGAAAATGACCTAAATGTTCATCCAATGACATAAAACACCTATTGGATGCACAAGATTGGTTAAAAACCGTAATTGGATAAGATTAAGTTTAGGGAGGACGAAAATGACATAAATATTCATCCAATGACACAGCACACCTATTGGATGCACAAGATTGGTTAAAAACCCTAATTGGACAAGAATTAGCCTAGGGAGGACGAAAATGACCTAATTGTTTATCCAATGACACAAAAACACCTGTCGGATGCACAAGATTGGTCACAAACCCTAATTGAACAAGATTAAGTGTAGGGAGGACGAAAATGACCTAAATGTTCGTCCAATGACACAAAACACCTATTGGATTCACAAGATTGGTTAAAAATCGTAATTGGATAAGAATTATCCTAAGGAGGAAGAAAATGACCTAAATGTTCATCCAATGACACAAAACACCTATTGGATGCACAAGATTGGTTAAAAACCCTAATTGGACAAGAATTAGCCTAGGGAGGGCGAAAATGAGCTAATTGTTCATCCAATGACACAAAAAGACCTATCGGATGCACAAGATTGGTTAGAAACCCTAATTGAACAAGATTAAGTGTAGGGAGGACGAAAATGACCTAAATGTTCATCCAATGACACAAAACACCTATTGGATGCACAAGATTGGTTAAAAACCCTAATTGGACAAGAATTATCATAGAGAGGACGAAAATGACCTAATTGTTCATCCAATGACACAAAAACACCAATTGGATGCACAAGATTGGTCAGAAACCCTAATTGGACAAAATAAAGTGTAGGGAGGACGAAAATGACCTAAGTGTTCATCCAATGACACAAAACACCTATTGGATGCACAAGATTGGTTAAAAACCCTAATTGGACAAGAATTAGCCTAGAGAGGACGAAAATGACCTAATTGTTCATCCAATGACACAAAAACACCTATCGGATGCACAAGATTGGTTAGAAACCCTAATTGAACAAGATTAAGTGTAGGGAGGACGAAAATGACCTAAATGTTCATCCAATGACACAAAACACCTATTGGATGCACAAGATTGGTTAAAAACCCTAATTGGATAAGATTAAGTTTAGGGAGGACGAAAATGACATAAATATTCATCCAATGACACAGCACACCTATTGGATGCACAAGATTGGTTAGAAACCCTAATTGGACAAGATAAAGTGTAGGGAGGACGAAAACGACCTAAGTGTTCATCCAATGACACAAAACACCTATTGGATGCACAAGATTGCTTAAAAACCCTAATTGGACAAGATTAAGTTTAGGGAGGACGAAAATGACCTAAATGTTCATCCAATGACACAAAACACCTATTGGATGCACAACATTGGTTAAAAACTGTAATTGGATAAGATTAAGTTTAGGGAGGACGAAAATGACATAAATATTCATCCAATGACACAACACACCTATTGAATGAACAAGATTGATTAAAAACCCTAATTGGACAAGATTAAGTGTAGGGAGGACGAAAATGAACTAAATGTTCATCCAATGACACAAAAACACCTATTGAATGAACAAGATTGGTTAAAAACCCTAATTGGACAAGATTAAGTGTAGGGAGGACGAAAATGACCTAAATGTTCATCCAATGACACAAAAACACCTATCGGATGAACAAGATTGGTTAGAAACCCTAATTGAACAAGATTAAGTGTAGGGAGGACGAAAATGACCTAAATGATCATCCAATGACACAAAACACCTACTGGATGCACAAGATTGGTTAAAAACCCTAATTGGATAAGAATTAGCATAAGGAGGACGAAAATGACCTAAATGTTCATCCAATGACACAAAACACCTATTGGATGCACAAGATTGGTTAAAAACCCTAATTGGACAAGAATTATCATAGAGAGGACGAAAATGACCTAATTGTTCATCCAATGACACAAAAACACCAATTGGATGCACAAGATTGGTTAGAAACCCTAATTGGACAAGATAAAGTGTAAGGAGGACGAAAATGACCTAAGTGTTCATCCAATGACACAAAACACCTATTGGATGCACAAGATTGGTTAAAAACCCTAATTGGACAAGAATTAGCCTAGGGAGGACGAAAATGACCTAATTGTTTATCCAATGACACAAAAACACCTGTCGGATGCACAAGATTGGTCACAAACCCTAATTGAACAAGATTAAGTGTAGGGAGGACGAAAATGACCTAAATGTTCGTCCAATGACACAAAACACCTATTGGATGCACAAGATTGGTGAAAAATCGTAATTGGATAAGAATTAGCCTAAGGAGGAAGAAAATGACCTAAATGTTCATCCAATGACACAAAACACCTATTGGATGCACAAGATTGGTTAAAAACCCTAATTGGACAAGAATTAGCCTAGGGAGGGCGAAAATGAGCTAATTGTTCATCCAATGACACAAAAAGACCTATCAGATGCACAAGATTGGTTAGAAACCCTAATTGAACAAGATTAAGTGTAGGGAGGACGAAAATGACCGAAATGTTCATCCAATGACACAAAACACCTACTGGACGCACAAGATTGGTTAAAAACCCTAATTTGGTTAAGAATTAGCATAAGGAGGACGAAAATGACCTAAATGTTCATCCAATGACATAAAACACCTATTGGATGCACAAGATTGGTTAAAAACCGTAATTGGATAAGATTAAGTTTAGGGAGGACGAAAATGACATAAATATTCATCCAATGACACAGCACACCTATTGGATGCACAAGATTGGTTAAAAACCCTAATTGGACAAGAATTAGCCTAGGGAGGACGAAAATGACCTAATTGTTTATCCAATGACACAAAAACACCTGTCGGATGCACAAGATTGGTCACAAACCCTAATTGAACAAGATTAAGTGTAGGGAGGACGAAAATGACCTAAATGTTCGTCCAATGACACAAAACACCTATTGGATGCACAAGATTGGTGAAAAATCGTAATTGGATAAGAATTAGCCTAAGGAGGAAGAAAATGACCTAAATGTTCATCCAATGACACAAAACACCTATTGGATGCACAAGATTGGTTAAAAACCCTAATTGGACAAGAATTAGCCTAGGGAGGGCGAAAATGAGCTAATTGTTAATCCAATGACACAAAAAGACCTATCGGATGCACAAGATTGGTTAGAAATCCTAATTGAACAAGATTAAGTGTAGGGAGGACGAAAATGACCGAAATGTTCATCCAATGACACAAAACACCTACTGGACGCACAAGATTGGTTAAAAACCCTAATTTGGTTAAGAATTAGCATAAGGAGGACGAAAATGACCTAAATGTTCATCCAATGACATAAAACACCTATTGGATGCACAAGATTGGTTAAAAACCGTAATTGGATAAGATTAAGTTTAGGGAGGACGAAAATGACATAAATATTCATCCAATGACACAGCACACCTATTGGATGCACAAGATTGGTTAAAAACCCTAATTGGACAAGAATTAGCCTAGGGAGGACGAAAATGACCTAATTGTTTATCCAATGACACAAAAACACCTGTCGGATGCACAAGATTGGTCACAAACCCTAATTGAACAAGATTAAGTGTAGGGAGGACGAAAATGACCTAAATGTTCGTCCAATGACACAAAACACCTATTGGATGCACAAGATTGGTTAAAAATCGTAATTGGATAAGAATTATCCTAAGGAGGAAGAAAATGACCTAAATGTTCATCCAATGACACAAAACACCTATTGGATGCACAAGATTGGTTAAAAACCCTAATTGGACAAGAATTAGCCTAGGGAGGGCGAAAATGAGCTAATTGTTCATCCAATGACACAAAAAGACCTATCGGATGCACAAGATTGGTTAGAAACCCTAATTGAACAAGATTAAGTGTAGGGAGGACGAAAATGACCTAAATGTTCATCCAATGACACAAAACACCTATTGGATACACAAGATTGGTTAAAAACCGTAATTGGATAAGATTAAGTTTAGGGAGGACGAAAATGACATAAATATTCATCCAATGACACAGCACACCTATTGGATGCACAAGATTGGTTAGAAACCCTAATTGGACAAGATAAAGTGTAGGGAGGACGAAAACGACCTAAGTGTTCATCCAATGACACAAAACACCTATTGGATGCACAAGATTGCTTAAAAACCCTAATTGGACAAGATTAAGTTTAGGGAGGACGAAAATGACCTAATTGTTGATCCAAAAACACAAAAACACCAATTCGATGCACAAGATTGGTTAGAAACCCTAATTGGACAAGATAAAGTGTAGGGAGGACGAAAATAACCTAAATGTTCATCCAATGACACAAAAACACCTATCGGATGCACAAGATTGGTTAGAAACCCTAATTGAACAAGATTAACTGTAGGGAGGACGAAAATGACCTAAATGTTCATCCAATGACACAAAACACCTATTGGATGCACAAGATTGGTTAAAAACCGTAATAGGATAAGATTAAGTTTGGGGAGGACGAAAATGACCTAAATATTCATCCAATGACACAACACACCTATTGAATGAACAAGATTGGTTAAAAACCCTAATTGGATAAGAATTAGCCTAAGGAGGACGAAAATGACCTAAGTGTTCATCCAATGACACAAAACACCTATTGGATGCACAAGATTGGTTAAAAACCCTAATTGGACAAGAATTATCATAGGGAGGACGAAAATGACCTAATTGTTCATCCAATGACACAAAACACCTATTGGATGCACAAGATTGGTTAAAACCCCTAATTGGATAAGAATTAGCCTAAGGAGGACGAAAATGACCTAAGTGTTCATCCAATGACACAAAACACCTATTGGATGCACAAGATTGGTTAAAAACCCTAATTGGACAAGAATTAGCCTAGGGAGGACGAAAATGACCTAATTGTTCATCCAATGACACAAAAACACTTGTCGGATGCACAAGATTGGTCACAAACCCTAATTGAACAAGATTAAGTGTAGGGAGGACGAAAATGACCTAAGTGTTCATCCAATGACACAAAACACCTATTGGATGCACAAGATTGGTTAAAAACCCTAATTGGATAAGAATTAGACTAAGGAGGAAGAAAATGACCTAAATGTTCATCCAATGACACAAAAACACCAATTGGATGCACAAGATTGGTTAGAAACCCTAATTGGACAAGATAAAGTGTAGGGAGGACGAAAACGACCTAAGTGTTCATCCAATGACACAAAACACCTATTGGATGCACAAGATTGCTTAAAAACCCTAATTGGACCAGATTAAGTTTAGGGAGGACGAAAATGACCTAAATGTTCATCCAATGACACAAAACACCTATTGGATGCACAACATTGGTTAAAAACCGTAATTGGATAAGATTAAGTTTAGGGAGGACGAAAATGACATAAATATTCATCCAATGACACAACACACCTATTGAATGAACAAGATTGATTAAAAACCCTAATTGGACAAGATTAAGTGTAGGGAGGACGAAAATGACCTAAATGTTCATCCAATGACACAAAAACACCTATCGGATGAACAAGATTGGTTAGAAACCCTAATTGAACAAGATTAAGTGTAGGGAGGACGAAAATGACCTAAATGTTCATCCAATGACACAAAACACCTATTGGATGCACAAGATTGGTTAAAAACCGTAATTGGATAAGATTAAGTTTAGGGAGAGCGAAAATGACATAAATATTCATCCAATGACACAACACACCTATTGAATGAACAAGATTGGTTAAAAACCCTAATTGGACAAGATTAAGTGTAGGGAGGACGAAAATGACCTAAATGTTCATCCGATGACACTTAAACACCTATCGGATACACAAGATTGGTTAGAAACCCTAATTGAACAAGATTAAGTGTAGGGAGGACGAAAATGACCTAAATGTTCATCCAATGACACAAAACACCTATTGGATGCACAAGATTGGTTAAAAACCGTAATTGGATAAGATTAAGTTTAGGGAGAGCGAAAATGACATAAATATTCATCCAATGACACAACACACCTATTGAATGAACAAGATTGGTTAAAAACCCTAATTGGATAAGATTAAGTTTAGGGAGAGCGAAAATGACATAAATATTCATCCAATGACACAACACACCTATCGGATGAACAAGATTGGTTAAAAACCCTAATTGGACAAGATTAAGTGTAGGGAAAACGAAAATGACCTAAATGTTCATCCAATGACACAAAAACACCTATCGGATGCACAAGATTGGTTAGAAACCCTAATTGAACAAGATTAAGTGTAGGGAGGACGAAAATGACCTAAATGTTCATCCAATGACACAAAACACCTATTGGATGCACAAGATTGGTTAAAAACCGTAATTGAATAAGATTAAGTTTAGGGAGGACGAAAATGACATAAATATTCATCCAATGACACAACACACCTATTGAATGAACAAGATTGGTTAAAAACCCTAATTGGACAAGATTAAGTGTAGGGAGGACCAAAATGACCTAAATGTTCATCCTATGACACAAAAACACCTATCGGATGCACAAGATTGGTTAGAAACCCTAATTGAACAAGATTAAGTGTAGGGAGGACGAAAATGACATAAATATTCATCCAATGACACAAAAACACCTATCGGATGCACAAGATTGGTTAGAAACCCTAATTGAACAAGATTAAGTGTAGGGAGGACGAAAATGACCTAAATGTTCATCCAATGACACAAAACACCTATTGGATGCACAAGATTGGTTAAAAACCGTAATTGGATAAGATTAAGTTTAGGGAGGACGAAAATGACATAAATATTCATCCAATGACACAACACACCTATTGAATGAACAAGATTGGTTAAAAACCCTAATTGGACAAGATTAAGTGTAGGGAGGACGAAAATGATCTAAATGTTCATCCAATGACTCAAAAACACCTATCGGATGCACAAGATTGGTTAGAAACCCTAATTGAACAAGATTAAGTGTAGGGAGGACGAAAATGACCTAAATGTTCATCCAATGACACAAAACACCTATTGGATGCACAAGATTGCTTAAAAACCCTAATTGGACAAGATTAGGTTTAGGGAGGACCAAAATGACCTAAATGTTCATCCAATGACACAAAACACCTATTGGATGCACAAGATTGGTTAAAAACCCTAATTGGACAAGAATTATCATAGGGAGGACGAAAATGACCTAATTGTTCATCCAATGACACAAAAACACCAATTGGATGCACAAGATTGGTTAGAAACCCTAATTGGACAAGATAAAGTGTAGGGAGGACGGAAATGACCTAAGTGTTCAGCCAATGACACAAAACACCTATTGGATGCACAAGATTGTTTAAAAACCCTAATTGGACAAGAATTAGCCTAGGGAGGACGAAAATGACCTAATTGTTCATCCAATGACACAAAAACACCTGTCGGATGCACAAGATTGGTCAGAAACCCTAATTGAACAAGATAAAGTGTAGGGAGGACGAAAATGACCTAAATGTTCATCCAATGACACAAAACACCTATTGGATGCACAAGATTGGTCAGAAACCCTAATTGAACAAGATTAAGTGTAGGGAGGACGAAAATGACCTAAATGTTCATCCAATGACACAAAACACCTATTGGATGCACAAGATTGCTTAAAAACCCTAATTGGACAAGATTAAGTTTAGGGAGGACGAAAATGACCTAAATGTTCATCCAATGACACAAAACACCTATTGGATGCACAACATTGGTTAAAAACCGTAATTGGATAAGATTAAGTTTAGGGAGGACGAAAATGACATAAATATTCATCCAATGACACAACACACCTATTGAATGAACAAGAATGGTTAAAAACCCTAATTGGACAAGATTAAGTGTAGGGAGGACGAAAATGACCTAAATGTTCATCCAATGAAACAAAAACACCTATTGAATGAACAAGATTGGTTAAAAACCCTAATTGGACAAGATTAAGTGTAGGGAGGACGAAAATGACCTAAATGTTCATCCAATGACACAAAAACACCTATCGGATGAACAAGATTGGTTAGAAACCCTAATTGAACAAGATTAAGTGTAGGGAGGACGAAAATGACCTAAATGATCATCCAATGACACAAAACACCTACTGGATGCACAAGATTGGTTAAAAACCCTAATTGGATAAGAATTAGCATAAGGAGGACGAAAATGACCTAAATGTTCATCCAATGACACAAAACACCTATTGGATGCACAAGATTGGTTAAAAACCCTAATTGGACAAGAATTATCATAGGGAGGACGAAAATGACCTAATTGTTCATCCAATGACACAAAAACACCAATTGGATGCACAAGATTGGTTAGAAACCCTAATTGGACAAGATAAAGTGTAGGGAGGACGAAAATGACTTAAGCGTTCATCCAATGACACAAACCACCTATTGGATGCACAAGATTGGTTAAAAACCCTAATTGGACAAGAATTATTATAGGGAGGACGAAAATGACCTAATTGTACATCAGATGACACAAAAACACCAATTGGATGCACAAGATTGGTTAGAAACCCTAATTGGACAAGATAAAGTGTAGCGAGGACGAAAATGACTTAAGCGTTCATCCAATGACACAAAACACCTATTGGATGCACAAGATTGGTTAAAAACCCTAATTGGACAAGAATTAGCCTAGGGAGGACGAAAATGACCTAATTGTTTATCCAATGACACAAAAACACCTGTCAGATGCACAAGATTGGTCAGAAACCCTAATTGAACAAGATTAAGTGTAGGGAGGACGAAAATGACCTAAATTTTCATCCAATGACACAAAACACCTATTGGATGCACAAGATTGGTTAAAAACCCTAATTTGATAAGAATTAGCCTAAGGAGGACGAAAATGACCTAAATGTTCATCCAATGACACAAAACACCTATTGGATGCACAAGATTGGTTAAAAACCCTAATTGGACAAGAATTATCATAGGGAGGACGAAAATGACCTAATTGTTAATCCAATGACACAAAAACACCAATTGGATGCACAAGATTGGTCAGAAACCCTAATTGGACAAGATAAAGTGTAGGGAGGACGAAAATGACCTAAGTGTTCATCCAATGACACAAAACACCTATTGGATGCACAAGATTGGTCAAAAACCCTAATTGGACAAGAATTAGCCCAGGGAGGACGAAAATGACCTAATTGTTCATCCAATGACACAAAAACACCTGTCGGATGCACAAGATTGGTCAGAAACCCTAATTGAACAAGATTAAGTGTAGGGAGGACGAAAATGACCTAAATGTTCATCCAATGACACAAAACACCTATTGGATGCACAAGATTGGTTAAAATCCCTAATTGGATAAGAATTAGCCTAAGGAGGACGAAAATGACCTAAATGTTCATCCAATGACACAAAAACACCTATCGGATGCACAAGATTGGTTAGAAACCCTAATTGAACAAGATTAAGTGTAGGGAGGACGAAAATGACCTAAATGTTCATCCAATGACACAAAACACCTATTGGATGCACAAGATTGGTTAAAAACCCTAATTGGATAAGAATTAGCATAAGGAGGACGAAAATGACCTAAATGTTCATCCAATGACACAAAACACCTATTGGATGCACAAGATTGGTTAAAAACCCTAATTGGACAAGATTAAGTGTACGGAGGACGAAAATGACCTAAATGTTTATCCAATGACACAACACACCTATTGAATGAACAAGATTGGTTAAAAACCCTAATTGGACAAGATTAAGTGTAGGGAGGACGAAAATGACCTAAATGTTCATCCAATGACACAAAAACACCTATCGGATGCACAAGATTGGTTAGAAACCCTAATTGAACAAGATTAAGTGTAGGGAGGACGAAAATGACCTAAATGTTCATCCAATGACACAAAACACCTATTGGATGCACAAGATTGGTTAAAAACACTAATTGGATAAGAATTAGCATAAGGAGGACGAAAATGACCTAAATGTTCATCCAATGACACAAAACACCTATTGGATGCACAAGATTGGTTAAAAACCCTAATTGGACAAGAATTAGCCTAGGGAGGACGAAAATGACCTAATTGTTCATCCAATGACACAAAAACACCTATCGGGTGCACAAGATTGGTCAGAAACCCTAATTGGACAAGATTAAGTTTAGGGAGGACGAAAATGACCTAAATATTCATCCAATGACACAACACACCTATTGAATGAACAAGATTGGTTAAAAACCCTAATTGGACAAGATTAAGTGTAGGGAGGACGAAAATGACCTAAATGTTCATCCAATGACACAAAAACACCTATCGGATGCACAAGATTGGTTAGAAACCCTAATTGAACAAGATTAAGTGTAGGGAGGACGAAAATGACCTAAATGTTCATCCAATGACACAAAACACCTATTGGATGCACAAGATTGGTTAAAAACCCTAATTGGACAAGATTAAGTTTAGGGAGGAAGAAAATGACCTAAATGTTCATCCAATGACACAAAACACCTATTGGATGCACAAGATTGGTTAAAAACCCTAATTGGACAAGAATTAGCGTAGGGAGGACGAAAATGACCTAATTGTTCATCCAATGACACAAAAACACCTGTCGGATGCACAAGATTGGTCAGAAACCCTAATTGAACAAGATTAAGTGTAGGGACGACGAAAATGACCTAAATGTTCATCCAATGACACAAAACACCTATTGGATGCACAAGATTGCTTAAAAACCCTAATTGGACAAGATTAAGTGTAGGGAGGACGAAAATGACCTAAATGTTCATCCAATGACACAAAACACCTATTGGATGCACAAGATTGGTTAAAAACCCTAATTGGACAAGATTAAGTTGAGGGAGGATGAAAATGACCTAAATGTTCATCCAATGACACAAAACACCTATTGGATGCACAAGATTGGTTAAAAACCCTAATTGGATAAGAATTAGCCTAGGGAGGACGAAAATGACCTAATTGTTCATCCAATGACACAAAAACACCTGTCGGATGCACAAGATTGGTTAGAAACCCTAATTGAACAAGATTAAGTGTAGGGAGGACGAAAATGACCTAAATGTTCATCCAATGACACAAAACACCTACTGGATGCACAAGATTGGTTAAAAACCCTAATTGGACAAGAATTATCATAGGGAGGATGAAAATGACCTAATTGTTCATCCAATGACACAAAAACACCAATTGGATGCACAAGATTGGTTAGAAACCCTAATTGGACAAGATAAAGTGTAGGGAGGACGAAAATGACCTAAGTGTTCATCCAATGACACAAAACATCTATTGGATGCACAAGATTGGTTAAAAACCCTAATTGGATAAGAATTAGCATAAGGAGGACGAAAATGACCTAAATGTTCATCCAATGACACAAAACACCTATTGGATGCACAAGATTGGTTAAAAACCCTAATTGGACAAGAATTATCATAGGGAGGACGAAAATGACCTAATTGTTCATCCAATGACACAAAAACACCAATTGGATGCACAAGATTGGTTAGAAACCCTAATTGGACAAGATAAAGTGTAGGGAGGACGAAAATGAGCTAAGTGTTCATCCAATGACACAAAACACCTCTTGGATGCACAAGATTGGTTAAAAACCCTAATTGGACAAGAATTAGCCTAGGGAGCACGAAAATAACCTAATTGTTCATCCAATGACACAAAAACACCTATCGGATGCACAAGATTGGTTAGAAACCCTAATTGAACAAGATTAAGTGTAGGGAGGACGAAAATAACCTAAATGTTCATCCAATGACACAAAACACCTATTGGATGCACAAGATTGGTTAAAAACCCTAATTGGATAAGAATTAGCCTAAGGAGGACGAAAATGACCTAAATGTTCATCCAATGACACAAAACACCTATTGGATGCACAAGATTGGTTAAAAACCCTAATTGGACAAGAATTATCATAGGGAGGACGAAAATGACCTAATTGTTCATCCAATGACACAAAAACACCAATTGGATGCACAAGATTGGTTAGAAACCCTAATTGGACAAGATAAAGTGTAGGGAGGACGAAAACGACCTAAGTGTTCATCCAATGACACAAAACACCTATTGGATGCACAAGATTGGTTAAAAACCCTAATTGGACAAGAATTAGCCTAGAGAGGACGAAAATGACCTAATTGTTCATCCAATGACACAAAAACACCTGTCGGATGCACAAGATTGGTCACAAACCCTAATTGAACAAGATTAAGTGTAGGGAGGACGAAAATGACCTAAATGTTCGTCCAATGACACAAAACACCTATTGGATGCACAAGATTGGTGAAAAATCGTAATTGGATAAGAATTAGCCTAAGGAGGAAGAAAATGACCTAAATGTTCATCCAATGACACAAAACACCTATTGGATGCACAAGATTGGTTAAAAACCCTAATTGGACAAGAATTAGCCTAGGGAGGGCGAAAATGAGCTAATTGTTCATCCAATGACACAAAAAGACCTATCAGATGCACAAGATTGGTTAGAAACCCTAATTGAACAAGATTAAGTGTAGGGAGGACGAAAATGACCGAAATGTTCATCCAATGACACAAAACACCTACTGGACGCACAAGATTGGTTAAAAACCCTAATTTGGTTAAGAATTAGCATAAGGAGGACGAAAATGACCTAAATGTTCATCCAATGACATAAAACACCTATTGGATGCACAAGATTGGTTAAAAACCGTAATTGGATAAGATTAAGTTTAGGGAGGACGAAAATGACATAAATATTCATCCAATGACACAGCACACCTATTGGATGCACAAGATTGGTTAAAAACCCTAATTGGACAAGAATTAGCCTAGGGAGGACGAAAATGACCTAATTGTTTATCCAATGACACAAAAACACCTGTCGGATGCACAAGATTGGTCACAAACCCTAATTGAACAAGATTAAGTGTAGGGAGGACGAAAATGACCTAAATGTTCGTCCAATGACACAAAACACCTATTGGATGCACAAGATTGGTGAAAAATCGTAATTGGATAAGAATTAGCCTAAGGAGGAAGAAAATGACCTAAATGTTCATCCAATGACACAAAACACCTATTGGATGCACAAGATTGGTTAAAAACCCTAATTGGACAAGAATTAGCCTAGGGAGGGCGAAAATGAGCTAATTGTTCATCCAATGACAGAAAAAGACCTATCGGATGCACAAGATTGGTTAGAAACCCTAATTGAACAAGATTAAGTGTAGGGAGGACGAAAATGACCGAAATGTTCATCCAATGACACAAAACACCTACTGGACGCACAAGATTGGTTAAAAACCCTAATTTGGTTAAGAATTAGCATAAGGAGGACGAAAATGACCTAAATGTTCATCCAATGACATAAAACACCTATTGGATGCACAAGATTGGTTAAAAACCGTAATTGGATAAGATTAAGTTTAGGGAGGACGAAAATGACATAAATATTCATCCAATGACACAGCACACCTATTGGATGCACAAGATTGGTTAAAAACCCTAATTGGACAAGAATTAGCCTAGGGAGGACGAAAATGACCTAATTGTTTATCCAATGACACAAAAACACCTGTCGGATGCACAAGATTGGTCACAAACCCTAATTGAACAAGATTAAGTGTAGGGAGGACGAAAATGACCTAAATGTTCGTCCAATGACACAAAACACCTATTGGATGCACAAGATTGGTTAAAAATCGTAATTGGATAAGAATTATCCTAAGGAGGAAGAAAATGACCTAAATGTTCATCCAATGACACAAAACACCTATTGGATGCACAAGATTGGTTAAAAACCCTAATTGGACAAGATTAAGTTTAGGGAGGACGAAAATGACCTAAATGTTCATCCAATGACACAAAACACCTATTGGATGCACAACATTGGTTAAAAACCGTAATTGGATAAGATTAAGTTTAGGGAGGACGAAAATGACATAAATATTCATCCAATGACACAACACACCTATTGAATGAACAAGATTGATTAAAAACCCTAATTGGACAAGATTAAGTGTAGGGAGGACGAAAATGACCTAAATGTTCATCCAATGACACAAAAACACCTATCGGATGAACAAGATTGGTTAGAAACCCTAATTGAACAAGATTAAGTGTAGGGAGGACGAAAATGACCTAAATGTTCATCCAATGACACAAAACACCTACTGGATGCACAAGATTGGTTAAAAACCCTAATTGGATAAGAATTAGCATAAGGAGGACGAAAATAACCTAAATGTTCATCCAATGACACAAAACACCTATTGGATGCACAAGATTGGTTAAAAACCCTAATTGGACAAGAATTATCATAGGGAGGACGAAAATGACCTAATTGTTCATACAATGACACAAAAACACCAATTGGATGCACAAGATTGGTTAGAAACCCTAATTGGACAAGATAAAGTGTAGGGAGGACGAAAATGACCTAAGTGTTCATCCAATGACACAAAACACCTATTGGATGCACAAGATTGGTTAAAAACCCTAATTGGACAAGAATTAGCCTAGGGAGGACGAAAATGACCTAATTGTTTATCCAATGACACAAAAACACCTGTCGGATGCACAAGATTGGTCACAAACCCTAATTGAACAAGATTAAGTGTAGGGAGGACGAAAATGACCTAAATGTTCGTCCAATGACACAAATCACCTATTGGATGCACAAGATTGGTTAAAAATCGTAATTGGATAAGAATTATCCTAAGGAGGAAGAAAATGACCTAAATGTTCATCCAATGACACAAAACACCTATTGGATGCACAAGATTGGTTAAAAACCCTAATTGGACAAGAATTAGCCTAGGGAGGGCGAAAATGAGCTAATTGTTCATCCAATGACACAAAAAGACCTATCGGATGCACAAGATTGGTTAGAAACCCTAATTGAACAAGATTAACTGTAGGGAGGACGAAAATGACCTAAATGTTCATCCAATGACACAAAACACCTATTGGATGCACAAGATTGGTTAAAAACCGTAATTGGATAAGATTAAGTTTAGGGAGGACGAAAATGACATAAATATTCATCCAATGACACAGCACACCTATTGGATGCACAAGATTGGTTAGAAACCCTAATTGGACAAGATAAAGTGTAGGGAGGACGAAAACGACCTAAGTGTTCATCCAATGACACAAAACACCTATTGGATGCACAAGATTGCTTAAAAACCCTAATTGGACAAGATTAAGTTTAGGGAGGACGAAAATGACCTAAATGTTCATCCAATTACACAAAACACCTATTGGATGCACAACATTGGTTAAAAACCGTAATTGGATAACATTAAGTTTAGGGAGGACGAAAATGACATAAATATTCATCCAATGACACAACACACCTATTGAATGAACAAGATTGATTAAAAACCCTAATTGGACAAGATTAAGTGTAGGGAGGACGAAAATGACCTAAATGTTCATCCAATGACACAAAAACACCTATTGAATGAACAAGATTGGTTAAAAACCCTAATTGGACAAGATTAAGTGTAGGGAGGACGAAAATGACCTAAATGTTCATCCAATGACACAAAAACACCTATCGGATGAACAAGATTGGTTAGAAACCCTAATTGAACAAGATTAAGTGTAGGGAGGACGAAAATGACCTAAATGATCATCCAATGACACAAAACACCTACTGGATGCACAAGATTGGTTAAAAACCCTAATTGGATAAGAATTAGCATAAGGAGGACGAAAATGACCTAAATGTTCATCCAATGACACAAAACACCTATTGGATGCACAAGATTGGTTAAAAACCCTAATTGGACAAGAATTATCATAGGGAGGACGAAAATGACCTAATTGTTCATCCAATGACACAAAAACACCAATTGGATGCACAAGATTGGTTAGAAACCCTAATTGGACAAGATAAAGTGTAAGGAGGACGAAAATGACCTAAGTGTTCATCCAATGACACAAAACACCTATTGGATAAACAAGATTGGTTAAAAACCCTAATTGGACAAGAATTAGCCTAGGGAGGACGAAAATGACCTAATTGTTTATCCAATGACACAAAAACACCTGTCGGATGCACAAGATTGGTCACAAACCCTAATTGAACAAGATTAAGTGTAGGGAGGACGAAAATGACCTAAATGTTCGTCCAATGACACAAAACACCTATTGGATGCACAAGATTGGTGAAAAATCGTAATTGGATAAGAATTAGCCTAAGGAGGAAGAAAATGACCTAAATGTTCATCCAATGACACAAAACACCTATTGGATGCACAAGATTGGTTAAAAACCCTAATTGGACAAGAATTAGCCTAGGGAGGGCGAAAATGAGCTAATTGTTCATCCAATGACACAAAAAGACCTATCAGATGCACAAGATTGGTTAGAAACCCTAATTGAACAAGATTAAGTGTAGGGAGGACGAAAATGACCGAAATGTTCATCCAATGACACAAAACACCTACTGGATGCACAAGATTGGTTAAAAACCCTAATTTGGTTAAGAATTAGCATAAGGAGGACGAAAATGACCTAAATGTTCATCCAATGACATAAAACACCTATTGGATGCACAAGATTGGTTAAAAACCGTAATTGGATAAGATTAAGTTTAGGGAGGACGAAAATGACATAAATATTCATCCAATGACACAGCACACCTATTGGATGCACAAGATTGGTTAAAAACCCTAATTGGACAAGAATTAGCCTAGGGAGGACGAAAATGACCTAATTGTTTATCCAATGACACAAAAACACCTGTCGGATGCACAAGATTGGTCACAAACCCTAATTGAACAAGATTAAGTGTAGGGAGGACGAAAATGACCTAAATGTTCGTCCAATGACACAAAACACCTATTGGATGCACAAGATTGGTGAAAAATCGTAATTGGATAAGAATTAGCCTAAGGAGGAAGAAAATGACCTAAATGTTCATCCAATGACACAAAACACCTATTGGATGCACAAGATTGGTTAAAAACCCTAATTGGACAAGAATTAGCCTAGGGAGGGCGAAAATGAGCTAATTGTTCATCCAATGACAGAAAAAGACCTATCGGATGCACAAGATTGGTTAGAAACCCTAATTGAACAAGATTAAGTGTAGGGAGGACGAAAATGACCGAAATGTTCATCCAATGACACAAAACACCTACTGGACGCACAAGATTGGTTAAAAACCCTAATTTGGTTAAGAATTAGCATAAGGAGGACGAAAATGACCTAAATGTTCATCCAATGACATAAAACACCTATTGGATGCACAAGATTGGTTAAAAACCGTAATTGGATAAGATTAAGTTTAGGGAGGACGAAAATGACATAAATATTCATCCAATGACACAGCACACCTATTGGATGCACAAGATTGGTTAAAAACCCTAATTGGACAAGAATTAGCCTAGGGAGGACGAAAATGACCTAATTGTTTATCCAATGACACAAAAACACCTGTCGGATGCACAAGATTGGTCACAAACCCTAATTGAACAAGATTAAGTGTAGGGAGGACGAAAATGACCTAAATGTTCGTCCAATGACACAAAACACCTATTGGATGCACAAGATTGGTTAAAAATCGTAATTGGATAAGAATTATCCTAAGGAGGAAGAAAATGACCTAAATGTTCATCCAATGACACAAAACACCTATTGGATGCACAAGATTGGTTAAAAACCCTAATTGGACAAGATTAAGTTTAGGGAGGACGAAAATGACCTAAATGTTCATCCAATGACACAAAACACCTATTGGATGCACAACATTGGTTAAAAACCGTAATTGGATAAGATTAAGTTTAGGGAGGACGAAAATGACATAAATATTCATCCAATGACACAACACACCTATTGAATGAACAAGATTGATTAAAAACCCTAATTGGACAAGATTAAGTGTAGGGAGGACGAAAATGACCTAAATGTTCATCCAATGACACAAAAACACCTATCGGATGAACAAGATTGGTTAGAAACCCTAATTGAACAAGATTAAGTGTAGGGAGGACGAAAATGACCTAAATGATCATCCAATGACACAAAACACCTACTGGATGCACAAGATTGGTTAAAAACCCTAATTGGATAAGAATTAGCATAAGGAGGACGAAAATGACCTAAATGTTCATCCAATGACACAAAACACCTATTGGATGCACAAGATTGGTTAAAAACCCTAATTGGACAAGAATTATCATAGAGAGGACGAAAATGACCTAATTGTTCATCCAATGACACAAAAACACCAATTGGATGCACAAGATTGGTTAGAAACCCTAATTGGACAAGATAAAGTGTAAGGAGGACGAAAATGACCTAAGTGTTCATCCAATGACACAAAACACCTATTGGATGCACAAGATTGGTTAAAAACCCTAATTGGACAAGAATTAGCCTAGGGAGGACGAAAATGACCTAATTGTTTATCCAATGACACAAAAACACCTGTCGGATGCACAAGATTGGTCACAAACCCTAATTGAACAAGATTAAGTGTAGGGAGGACGAAAATGACCTAAATGTTCGTCCAATGACACAAAACACCTATTGGATGCACAAGATTGGTGAAAAATCGTAATTGGATAAGAATTAGCCTAAGGAGGAAGAAAATGACCTAAATGTTCATCCAATGACACAAAACACCTATTGGATGCACAAGATTGGTTAAAAACCCTAATTGGACAAGAATTAGCCTAGGGAGGGCGAAAATGAGCTAATTGTTCATCCAATGACACAAAAAGACCTATCAGATGCACAAGATTGGTTAGAAACCCTAATTGAACAAGATTAAGTGTAGGGAGGACGAAAATGACCGAAATGTTCATCCAATGACACAAAACACCTACTGGACGCACAAGATTGGTTAAAAACCCTAATTTGGTTAAGAATTAGCATAAGGAGGACGAAAATGACCTAAATGTTCATCCAATGACATAAAACACCTATTGGATGCACAAGATTGGTTAAAAACCGTAATTGGATAAGATTAAGTTTAGGGAGGACGAAAATGACATAAATATTCATCCAATGACACAGCACACCTATTGGATGCACAAGATTGGTTAAAAACCCTAATTGGACAAGAATTAGCCTAGGGAGGACGAAAATGACCTAATTGTTTATCCAATGACACAAAAACACCTGTCGGATGCACAAGATTGGTCACAAACCCTAATTGAACAAGATTAAGTGTAGGGAGGACGAAAATGACCTAAATGTTCGTCCAATGACACAAAACACCTATTGGATTCACAAGATTGGTTAAAAATCGTAATTGGATAAGAATTATCCTAAGGAGGAAGAAAATGACCTAAATGTTCATCCAATGACACAAAACACCTATTGGATGCACAAGATTGGTTAGAAACCCTAATTGGACAAGAATTATCATAGGGAGGACGAAAATGACCTAAATGATCATCCAATGACACAAAACACCTACTGGATGCACAAGATTGGTTAAAAACCCTAATTGGATAAGAATTAGCATAAGGAGGAAGAAAATGACCTAAATGTTCATCCAATGACACAAAACACCTATTGGATGCACAAGATTGGTTAAAAACCCTAATTGGACAAGAATTAGCCTAGGGAGGGCGAAAATGAGCTAATTGTTCATCCAATGACACAAAAAGACCTATCAGATACACAAGATTGGTTAGAAACCCTAATTGAACAAGATTAAGTGTAGGGAGGACGAAAATGACTGAAATGTTCATCCAATGACACAAAACACCTACTGGACGCACAAGATTGGTTAAAAACCCTAATTTGGTTAAGAATTAGCATAAGGAGGACGAAAATGACCTAAATGTTCATCCAATGACATAAAACACCTATTGGATGCACAAGATTGGTTAAAAACCGTAATTGGATAAGATTAAGTTTAGGGAGGACGAAAATGACATAAATATTCATCCAATGACACAGCACACCTATTGGATGCACAAGATTGGTTAAAAACCCTAATTGGACAAGAATTAGCCTAGGGAGGACGAAAATGACCTAATTGTTTATCCAATGACACAAAAACACCTGTCGGATGCACAAGATTGGTCACAAACCCTAATTGAACAAGATTAAGTGTAGGGAGGACGAAAATGACCTAAATGTTCGTCCAATGACACAAAACACCTATTGGATTCACAAGATTGGTTAAAAATCGTAATTGGATAAGAATTATCCTAAGGAGGAAGAAAATGACCTAAATGTTCATCCAATGACACAAAACACCTATTGGATGCACAAGATTGGTTAAAAACCCTAATTGGACAAGAATTAGCCTAGGGAGGGCGAAAATGAGCTAATTGTTCATCCAATGACACAAAAAGACCTATCGGATGCACAAGATTGGTTAGAAACCCTAATTGAACAAGATTAAGTGTAGGGAGGACGAAAATGACCTAAATGTTCATCCAATGACACAAAACACCTATTGGATGCACAATATTGGTTAAAAACCGTAATTGGATAAGATTAAGTTTAGGGAGGACGAAAATGACATAAATATTCATCCAATGACACAGCACACCTATTGGATGCACAAGATTGGTTAGAAACCCTAATTGGACAAGATAAAGTGTAGGGAGGTCGAAAACGACCTAAGTGTTCATCCAATGACACAAAACACCTATTGGATGCACAAGATTGCTTAAAAACCCTAATTGGACAAGATTAAGTTTAGGGAGGACGAAAATGACCTAAATGTTCATCCAATGACACAAAACACCTATTGGATGCACAACATTGGTTAAAAACCGTAATTGGATAAGATTAAGTTTAGGGAGGACGAAAATGACATAAATATTCATCCAATGACACAACACACCTATTGAATGAACAAGATTGATTAAAAACCCTAATTGGACAAGATTAAGTGTAGGGAGGACGAAAATGACCTAAATGTTCATCCAATGACACAAAAACACCTATCGGATGAACAAGATTGGTTAGAAACCCTAATTGAACAAGATTAAGTGTAGGGAGGACGAAAATGACCTAACTGTTCATCCAATGACACAAAACACCTACTGGATTCACAAGATTGGTTAAAAACCCTAATTGGATAAGAATTAGCATAAGGAGGACGAAAATAACCTAAATGTTCATCCAATGACACAAAACACCTATTGGATGCACAAGATTGGTTAAAAACCCTAATTGGATAAGAATTAGCATAAGGAGGACGAAAATGACCTAAATGTTCATCCAATGACACAAAACACCTATTGGATGCACAAGATTGGTTAAAAACCGTAATTGGATAAGATTAAGTTTTGGGAGGACGAAAATGACATAAATATTCATCCAATGACACAACACACCTATTGAATGAACAAGATTGGTTAAAAACCCTAATTGGACAAGATTAAGTGTAGGGAGGACGAAAATGACCTAAATGTTTATCCAATGACACAAAAACACCTATCGGATGCACGAGATTGGTTAGAAACCCTAATTGAACAAGATTAAGTGTAGGGAGGACGAAAATGACCTAAATGTTCATCCAATGACACAAAACACCTATTGGATGCACAAGATTGGTTAAAAACCCTAATTGGATAAGAATAAGCATAAGGAGGACGAAAATGACCTAAATGTTCATCCAATGACACAAAACACCTATTGGATGCACAAGATTGGTTAAAAACCCTAATTGGACAAGATTAAGTTTAGGGAGGACGAAAATGACCTAAATATTCATGCAATGACACAACACACCTATTGAATGAACAAGATTGGTTAAAAACCCTAATTGGACAAGATTAAGTGTAGGGAGGACGAAAATGACCTAAATGTTCATCCAATTAAACAAAAACACCTATCGGATGCACAAGATTGGTTAGAAACCCTAATTGAACAAGATTAAGTGTAGGGACGACGAAAATGACCTAAATGATCATCCAATGATACAAAACACCTACTGGATGCACAAGATTGGTTAAAAACCCTAATTGGATAAGAATTAGCATAAGGAGGACGAAAATGACCTAAATGTTCATCCAATGACACAAAACACCTATTGGATGCACAAGATTGGTTAAAAACCCTAATTGGACAAGAATTATCATAAGGAGGACGAAAATGACCTAATTGTTCATCCAATGACACAAAAACACCAATTGGATGCACAAGATTGGTTAGAAACCCTAATTGGACAAGTTAAAGTGTAGGGAGGACGAAAATGACCTAAGTGTTCATCCAATGACACAAAACACCTATTGGATGCACAAGATTGGTTAAAAACCCTAATTGGACAAGAATTAGCCTAGGGAGGACGAAAATGACCAAATTGTTCATCCAATGACACAAAAACACCTGTCGGATGCACAAGATTGGTCAGAAACCCTAATTGAACAAGATTAAGTGTAGGAAGGACGAAAATGACCTAAATGTTCATCCAATGACACAAAACACCTATTGGATGCACAAGATTGGTTAAAAACCCTAATTGGACAAGAATTATCATAGAGAGGACGAAAATGACCTAATTGTTCATCCAATAACACAAAAACACCAATTGGATGCACAAGATTGTTCAGAAACCCTAATTGGACAAGATAAAGTGTAGGGAGGACGAAAATGACCTAAGTGTTCATCCAATGACACAAAACACCTATTGGATGCACAAGATTGGTTAAAAACCCTAATTGGACAAGAATTAGCCTAGGGAGGACGAAAATGACCTAATTGTTCATCCAATGACAGAAAAACACCTATCGGATGCACAAGATTGGTCAAAAACCCTAACTGAACAATATTAAGTGTAGGGAGGACGAAAATGACCTAAATGTTCATCCAATGACACAAAACACCTATTGGATGCACAAGATTGGTTAAAAACCCTAATTGGACAAGAATTATCATAGAGAGGACGAAAATGACCTAATTGTTCATCCAATGACACAAAAACACGAATTGGATGCACAAGATTGTTCAGAAACCCTAATTGGACAAGATAAAGTGTAGGGAGGACGAAAATGACCTAAGTGTTCATCCAATGACACAAAACACCTATTGGATGCACAAGATTGGTTAAAAACCCTAATTGGACAAGAATTAGCCTAGGGAGGACGAAAATGACCTAATTGTTCATCCAATGACCCAAAAACACCTGTCGGATGCACAAGATTGGTCAGAAACCCTAATTGAACAAGATTAAGTGTAGGGAGGACGAAAATTACCTAAATGTTCATCCAATGACACAAAACACCTATTGGATGCACAAGATTGGTTAAAAACCCTAATTGGACAAGGATTATCATAGAGAGGACGAAAATGACCTAATTGTTCATCCAATGACACAAAAACACCAATTGGATGCACAAGATTGGTTAGAAACCCTAATTGGACAAGATAAAGTGTAGGGAGGACGAAAATGACCTAAGTGTTCATCCAATGACACAAAACACCTATTGGATGCACAAGATTGGTTAAAAACCCTAATTGGACAAGAATTAGCCTAGGGAGGACGAAAATGACCTAATTGTTCATCGAATGACACAAAAACACCTATCGGATGCACAAGATTGGTTAGAAACCCTAATTGAACAAGATTAAGTGTAGGGAGGACGAAAATGACCTAAATGTTCCTCCAATGACACAAAACACCTATTGGATGCACAAGATTGGTTAAAAACCCTAATTGGACAAGAATTATCATGGGGAGGACGAAAATGACCTAATTGTTCATCCAATGACACAAAAACACCAATTGGATGCACAAGATTGGTTAGAAACCCTAATTGGACAAGATAAAGTGTAGGGAGGACGAAAATGACCTAAGTGTTCATCCAATGACACAAAACACCTATTGGATGCACAAGATTGGTTAAAAACCCTAATTGGACAAGAATTAGCCTAGGGAGGACGAAAATGACCTAATTGTTCAACCAATGACACAAAAACACCTGTCGTATGCAGAAGATTGGTCAGAAACCCTAATTGAACAAGATTAAGTGTAGGGAGGACGAAAATGACCTAAATGTTCATCCAATGACACAAAACACCTATTGGATGCACAAGATTGGTTAAAAACCCTAATTTGATAAGAATTAGCCTAAGGAGGACGAAAATAACCTAAATGTTCATCCAATGACACAAAACACCAATTGGATGCACAAGATTGGTTAAAAACCCTAATTGTACAAGAATTATCATAGGGAGGACGAAAATGACCTAATTGTTCATCCAATGACACAAAAACACCAATTGGATGCACAAGATTGGTCAGAAACCCTAATTGGACAAGATAAAGTGTAGGGAGGACGAAAATGACCTAAATGTTCATCCAATGACACAAAAACACCTATCGGATGCACAAGATTGGTTAGAAACCCTAATTGAACAAGATTATGTGTAGGGAGGACGAAAATGACCTAAATGTTCATCCAATGACACAAAACACCTATTGGATGCACAAGATTGGTTAAAAACCCTAATTGGACAAGAATTATCATAGGGAGGACGAAAATGACCTAATTGTTCATCCAATGACACAAAAACACCAATTGGATGCACAAGATTGGTTAGAAACCCAAATTGGACAAGAAAAAGTGTAGGGAGGACGAAAATGAACTAAGTGTTCATCCAATGACACATAACACCTATTTGATGAACAAGATTGGTTAAAAACCCTAATTGGACAAGAATTAGCCTAGGGAGGACGAAAATGACCTAATTGTTCATCCAATGACACAAAAACACCTATCGGATGCACAAGAATTGTTAGAAACCCTAATTGAACAAGATTAAGTGTAGCGAGGACGAAAATGACCTAAATGTTCATCCAATGACACAAAACACCTATTGGATGCACAAGATTGGTTAAAAACCCTAATTGGACAAGAATTATCATAGGGAGGACGAAAATGACCTAATTGTTCATCCAATGACACAAAAACACCAATTGGATGCACAAGATTGGTTAGAAACCCTAATTGGACAAGATAAAGTGTAGGGAGGACGAAAATGACCTAAGTGTTCATCCAATGACACAAAACACCTATTGGATGCACAAGATTGCTTAAAAACCCTAATTGGACAAGATTAAGTTTAGGGAGGACGAAAATGACCTAAATGTTCATCCAATGACACAAAACACCTATTGGATGCACAACATTGGTTAAAAACCGTAATTGGATAAGATTAAGTTTAGGGAGGACGAAAATGACATAAATATTCATCCAATGACACAACACACCTATTGAATGAACAAGATTGATTAAAAACCCTAATTGGACAAGATTAAGTGTAGGGAGGACGAAAATGACCTAAATGTTCATCCAATGACACAAAAACACCTATCGGATGCACAAGATTGGTTAGAAACCCTAATTGAACAAGATTAAGTGTAGGGAGGACGAAAATGACCTAAATGTTCATCCAATGACACAAAACACCTATTGGATGCACAAGATTGGTTAAAAACCCTAAGTGGACAAGATTAAGTTTAGGGACGACGAAAATGACCTAAATGTTCATCCAATGACACAAAACACCTATAGGATGCACAAGATTGGTTAAAAACCGTAATTGGATAAGATTAAGCTTAGGTAGGACGAAAATGACATAAATATTCATCAAATGACACAACACACCTATTGAATGAACAAGATTGGTTAAAAACCCTAATTGGACAAGATTAAGTGTAGGGAGGACGAAAATGACCTAAATGTTCATCCAATGACACAAAAACACCTATCGGATGCACAAGATTGGCTAGAAACCCTAATTGAACAAGATTAAGTGTAGGGAGGACGAAAATGACCTAAATGTTCATCCAATGAAACAAAACACCTATTGGATGCACAAGATTGGTGAAAAATTGGATAAGAATTAGCCTAAGGAGGACGAAAATGACCTAAATGTTCATCCAATGACACAAAACATGTATTGGATGCACAAGATTGGTTAAAAACCCTAATTGGACAAGAATTATCATAGGGAGGACGAAAATGACCTAATTGTTCATCCAATGACACAAAAACACCAATTGGATGCACAAGATTGGTTAGAAACCCTAATTGGACAAGAATTAGCCTAGGGAGGACGAAAATGACCTAATTGTTCATCCAATGACACAAAAACACCTATCGGATGCACAAGATTGGTTAGAAACCCTAATTGAACAAGATTAAGTGTAGGGAGGACGAAAATGACCTAAATGTTCATCCAATGACACAAAACACCTATTGGATGCACAAGATTGGTTAAAAACCCTAATTGGATAAGATTAAGTTTAGGGAGGACGAAAATGACATAAATATTCATCCAATGACACAGCACACCTATTGGATGCACAAGATTGGTTAGAAACCCTAATTGGACAAGATAAAGTGTAGGGAGGACGAAAACGACCTAAGTGTTCATCCAATGACACAAAACACCTATTGGATGCACAAGATTGCTTAAAAACCCTAATTGGACAAGATTAAGTTTAGGGAGGACGAAAATGACCTAAATGTTCATCCAATGACACAAAACACCTATTGGATGCACAACATTGGTTAAAAACTGTAATTGGATAAGATTAAGTTTAGGGAGGACGAAAATGACATAAATATTCATCCAATGACACAACACACCTATTGAATGAACAAGATTGATTAAAAACCCTAATTGGACAAGATTAAGTGTAGGGAGGACGAAAATGAACTAAATGTTCATCCAATGACACAAAAACACCTATTGAATGAACAAGATTGGTTAAAAACCCTAATTGGACAAGATTAAGTGTAGGGAGGACGAAAATGACCTAAATGTTCATCCAATGACACAAAAACACCTATCGGATGAACAAGATTGGTTAGAAACCCTAATTGAACAAGATTAAGTGTAGGGAGGACGAAAATGACCTAAATGATCATCCAATGACACAAAACACCTACTGGATGCACAAGATTGGTTAAAAACCCTAATTGGATAAGAATTAGCATAAGGAGGACGAAAATGACCTAAATGTTCATCCAATGACACAAAACACCTATTGGATGCACAAGATTGGTTAAAAACCCTAATTGGACAAGAATTATCATAGAGAGGACGAAAATGACCTAATTGTTCATCCAATGACACAAAAACACCAATTGGATGCACAAGATTGGTTAGAAACCCTAATTGGACAAGATAAAGTGTAAGGAGGACGAAAATGACCTAAGTGTTCATCCAATGACACAAAACACCTATTGGATGCACAAGATTGGTTAAAAACCCTAATTGGACAAGAATTAGCCTAGGGAGGACGAAAATGACCTAATTGTTTATCCAATGACACAAAAACACCTGTCGGATGCACAAGATTGGTCACAAACCCTAATTGAACAAGATTAAGTGTAGGGAGGACGAAAATGACCTAAATGTTCGTCCAATGACACAAAACACCTATTGGATGCACAAGATTGGTGAAAAATCGTAATTGGATAAGAATTAGCCTAAGGAGGAAGAAAATGACCTAAATGTTCATCCAATGACACAAAACACCTATTGGATGCACAAGATTGGTTAAAAACCCTAATTGGACAAGAATTAGCCTAGGGAGGGCGAAAATGAGCTAATTGTTCATCCAATGACACAAAAAGACCTATCAGATGCACAAGATTGGTTAGAAACCCTAATTGAACAAGATTAAGTGTAGGGAGGACGAAAATGACCGAAATGTTCATCCAATGACACAAAACACCTACTGGACGCACAAGATTGGTTAAAAACCCTAATTTGGTTAAGAATTAGCATAAGGAGGACGAAAATGACCTAAATGTTCATCCAATGACATAAAACACCTATTGGATGCACAAGATTGGTTAAAAACCGTAATTGGATAAGATTAAGTTTAGGGAGGACGAAAATGACATAAATATTCATCCAATGACACAGCACACCTATTGGATGCACAAGATTGGTTAAAAACCCTAATTGGACAAGAATTAGCCTAGGGAGGACGAAAATGACCTAATTGTTTATCCAATGACACAAAAACACCTGTCGGATGCACAAGATTGGTCACAAACCCTAATTGAACAAGATTAAGTGTAGGGAGGACGAAAATGACCTAAATGTTCGTCCAATGACACAAAACACCTATTGGATGCACAAGATTGGTTAAAAATCGTAATTGGATAAGAATTATCCTAAGGAGGAAGAAAATGACCTAAATGTTCATCCAATGACACAAAACACCTATTGGATGCACAAGATTGGTTAAAAACCCTAATTGGACAAGAATTAGCCTAGGGAGGGCGAAAATGAGCTAATTGTTCATCCAATGACACAAAAAGACCTATCGGATGCACAAGATTGGTTAGAAACCCTAATTGAACAAGATTAAGTGTAGGGAGGACGAAAATGACC
>JBBPBS010000470.1:0-11082 GCA_037974835.1 Cicer judaicum | reverse complement strand
TTAGGGTTTTTAACCAATCTTGTGCATCAAATAAGTTCGTTTATGTCGTTGGATGAACATTTAGGTCATTTTCGTCCTCCCTAGGCTTATTCTTGTCCAATTAGGGTTTTTAACCAATCTTGTGCTTACAATAGGTGTTTTTGTGTCATTGGATGAAGATTTAGGTCATTTTCGTCCTCCCTAGTCTTAATTCTTGTCCAATTAGGGTTTTTAACCAATCTTGTGCATCCAATAGGTATTTTTGTGTCATTGGGATTTCATTTAGGTCATTTTCGTCCTCCCTAGGCTAATTCCTTTCCAATTAGGGTTTTTAACCAATTTTGTGCTTCCAATAGGTGTGTTTGTGTCATACGATTAACATTTAGGTCATTTTCGGCCTCCCTAGGCTAATTCTTGTCCAATTAGCATTTTTAACCAATTTTCGGCCTCCCTACGCTAATAGATGTTGTTGTGTCCATTAGATGAACATTTAGGTCATTTGATTCCTACCTAGGCTTATTCTTGTCCAATTAGGGTTTTTAACCAATCTTTCACATCGAATAAGTTCGTTTGTGTCATTGAATGAACATTTAGTTCATTTTCGTCCTCCATAGGCTTATTCATGTCCAATTAGGGTTTTTAACAAATCTAGTGCATCCAATCGGTGTGTTTGTGTCATTGGGATTTCATTTAGGTCATTTTCGTCCTCCCTAGGCTAATTCCTTTCCAATTAGGGTTTTTAACCAATTTTGTGCTTCGAATAGGTGTGTTTGTGTCATACGATTAACATTTAGGTCATTTTCATCCTCCATAGGCTTATTCTTGTCCAATTAAGGTTTTTAACCAATTTTGTGCATCCGATAGGTGCTTTGTGTCAAAGGATGAACATTTAGGTCATTTTCGTCCTCGCAAGTCTTAATCTTGTCCAATTAGGGTTTGGAACCAATGTTGTGCATCCAATAGGTTTTTTTTTGTCATTGGAAGAACATTAAGGTCATTTTCGTCCTCCCTAGTCTTAATCTTGTCCAATTAGGGTTTTTAACCAATCTTGTGCATCCAATAGGTATTTTTGTGTCATTGGGATTTCATTTAGGTCATTTTCGTCCTCCCTAGGCTAATTCCTTTCCAATTAGGGTTTTTAACCAATTTTGTGCTTCGAATAGGTGTGTTTGTGTCATACGATTAACATTTAGGTCATTTTCGTCCTCCCTAGGCTTATTCTTGTCCAATTAGGGTTTTTAACCATTCTTGTGCATCGAATAAGTTCGTTTATGTCGTTGGATGAACATTTAGGTCATTTTTGTCCTTCCTAGGCTTAATGTTGTCCAATTAGGGTTTTTACGAATCTTGTGCATCTAATAGGTGTTTTTGTATCACTGGATGAACATTTAGGTCACTTTCGTCCTCCCAAGTCTTAATCTTGTCCAATTAGGGTTTTTAACCAATCTTGTGCATCGAATAAGTTCGTTAGTGTCATTGGATGAACATTTAGATTATTTTCGTCCTCCCTAGGCTTATTATTGTCCAATTACGGTGTTTTAACCAATCTTGTGCACCCAATAAGTTTGTTTGTGTCGTTGGATGAACATCTTGGTCATTTTGGTCCTCCCAAGTCTTAATCTTGTGCTTCTAATAGCTGTTTTTGTATCATTGGATTAACATTTTCGTCCTCCACAGGCTTATTCTTGTCCAATTAGGGTTTTTAACCAATCTTGTGCGTCGAATAAGTTCGTTTGGGTCATTGGATGAACATTTAGTTTATTTTTGTCCTTCCGAGGCTTAATCTTGTCCAATTACGGTTTTTAACCAATCTTGTGCATCCAATAGGTATTTTTGTGTCATTGGGATACCATTTAGGTCATTTTCGTCCTCCCTAGGCTAATTCCTTCCCAATTAGGGTTTTTAACCAATTTTGTGCTTCCAATAGGTGTGTTTGTGTCATACGATTAACATATAGGTCATTTTCGGCCTCCCTAGGCTAATTCTTGTCCAATTAGCATTTTTAACCAATCTTGTGCATCCAATAGATGTGTTTGTGTCCTTTGGATGAACATTTAGGTCATTTGATTCCTACCTAGGGTTATTCTTGTCCAATTATGGTTTTTAACCAATCTCTTACATCGAATAAGTTCGTTTGTGTCATTGAATGAACATTTAGTTCATTTTCGTCCTCCAAAGGCTTATTCATGTCCAATTAGGATTTTTAACAAATGTAGTGCATCCAATCGGTGTGTTTGTGTCATTGGATGAACATTTATGTCATTTTCGCGCTCCCTAGGCTAATTCTTGTCCAATTAGGGTTTTTAACCAATCTTGTGCATCCAATAGGTGTTTTTGTGTCATTGGATGAACATTTAGGTCATTTTCGTCCTCCCAAGTCTTAATCTTGTCCAATTAGGGTTTTTATCCAATCTTGTCGAATTAGGGTTTTTAACCAATCTTGTGCATCGAATAAGTTCGTTTGGGTCATCGGAGGAACATTTAGTTTATTTTTGTCCTTCCAAGTCTTGATCTTGTCCAATTAGGGTTCTTAACCAATCTTGTGCATCCAATAGGAGTTTTTGTGTCATTGGATGAACATTTAGGTCATTTTCGTCCTCCCTAGGCTTATTCTTGTCCAATTAGGGTTTTTAACCAATCTTTGCATTGAATAAGTTCGTTAGTGTCATTGGATGAACATATAGGTCATTTTTGTCCTTCCTAGGCTTAATCTTGTTCAATTAGGGTTTTTAATCTTGTCCTATTATGGTTTTTAACCAATCTTGTGCATCGAATAGGTGTTTTTGTGTCATTGGATGAACATTTAGGTCATTTTCCTCCTCTTTAGGGTTATTCTTGTCCAATTAGGGTTTTTAACCAATCTTGTGCATATAATAGGTGTTTTTGTATCATTGGATGAAGATTTAGGTCATTTTCGTACACCCAAGTCTTGATCTTGTCCAATTAGGGTTCTTAACCAATCTTGTGCATCCAATAGGAGTTTTTGTGTCATTGGATTAACATTTAGGTCATTTTCGTCCTCCATAGGCTTATTCTTGTCCAATTAAGGTTTTTAACCAATTTTGTGCATCCGATAGGTGCTTTGTGTCAAAGGATGAACATTTAGGTCATTTTCGTCCTCGCACGTCTTAATCTTGTCCAATTAGGGTTTGGAACCAATCTTGTGCATCCAATAGGTTTTTTTTTGTCATTGGAAGAACATTTAGGTCATTTTCGTCCTCCCTAGTCTTAATCTTGTCCAATTAGGGTTTTTAACCAATCTTGTGAATCCAATAGGTATTTTTGTGTCATTGGGATACCATTTAGGAAATTTTCCTCCTCCCTAGGCTAATTCCTTTCCAATTAGGGTTTTTAACCAATTTTGTGCTTCCAATAGGTGTGTTTGTGTCGTACGATTAACATTTAGGTCATTTTCGGCCTCCCTAGGCTAATTCTTGTCCAATTAACATTTTTAACCAATCTTGTGCATCTAATAGATGTGTTTGTGTCCATTGGCTGAACATTTAGGTCATTTGATTCCTACCTAGGCTTATTCTTGTCCAATTAGGGTTTTTAGCCAATCTTTCACATCGAATAAGTTCGTTTGTGTCATTGAATGAACATTTAGTTCATTTTCGTCCTCCATAGGCTTCTTCATGTCCAATTAGGGTTTTTAACAAATCTAGTGCATCCAATCGGTGTGTTTGTGTCATTGGATGAACATTTATGTCATTTTCGTCCTCCCTAGGCTTATTCTTGTCCAATTAGGGTTTTTAACCAATCTTGTGCATCCAATAGGTGTGTTTGTGTCATTGGATGAACATTTAGGTCATTTTCGTCCTCCCTAGGCTTATTCTTGTCCAATTAGGGTTTTTAACCATTCTTGTGCATCGAATAAGTTCGTTTATGTCGTTGGATGAACATTTAGGTCATTTTTGTCCTTCCTAGGCTTAATGTTGTCCAATTAGGGTTTTTACGAATCTTGTGCATCTAATAGGTGTTTTTGTATCACTGGATGAACATTTAGGTCACTTTCGTCCTCCCATGTCTTAATCTTGTCCAATTAGGGTTTTTAACCAATCTTGTGCATCGAATAAGTTCGTTAGTGTCATTGGATGAACATTTAGATTATTTTCGTCCTCCCTAGGCTTATTATTGTCCAATTACGGTGTTTTAACCAATCTTGTGCACCGAATAAGTTCGTTTGTGTCATTGGATGAACATTTAGGTCATTTTTGTCCTCCTTGGACTTAATCTTGTCCAATTAGGGTTTTTACCAATCTTGTGCTTCTAATAGGTGTTTTTGTGTCATTGGATGAACATCTTGGTCATTTTGGTCCTCCCAAGTCTTAATCTTGTCCTATTATGGTTTTTAACCAATCTTGTGCATCTAATAGGTGTTTTTGTGTCATTGGATGAACATTTAGGTCATTTTCCTCCTCTTTAGGGTTATTCTTGTCCAATTAGGGGTTTTAACCAATCTTGTGCATATAATAGGTGTTTTTGTATCACTGGATGAAGATTTAGGTCATTTTCGTACTCCCAAGTCTTGATCTTGTCCAAATAGGGTTCTTAACCAATCTTATGCATCCAAGAGGAGTTTGTGTCATTGGATTAACATTTAGGTCATTTTCGTCCTCCATAGGCTTATTCTTGTCCAATTAGGGTTTTTAACCAATTTTGTGCATCCGATAGGTGCTTTGTGTCAAAGGATGAACATTTAGGTCATTTTCGGCCTCCCAAGTCTTAATCTTGTCCAATTAGGGTGTTTTAACCAATCTTGTGCACCGAATAAGTTCGTTTGTGGCATTCGATGAACATTTAGGTCATTTTTATCCTCCCTGGGCTTAATCTTGTCCAATTAGGGTTTTTACCAATCTTGTGCTTCTAATAGGTGTTTTTGTGTCATTGGATGAACATTTTGGTCATTTTGCTCCTCCCAAGTCTTAATCTTGTCCTAATATGGTTTTTAACCAATCTTGTGCATCCAATAGGTGTTTTTGTGTCATTGGATGAACATTTAGGTCATTTTCCTCCGCTTTAGGGTTATTCTTGTCTAATTAGGGTTTTTAACCAATCTTGTGCATATAATAGGTGTTTTTGTATCATTGGATGAAGATTTAGGTCATTTTCGTACTCCCAAGTCTTGATCTTGTCCAATTAGGGTTCTTAACCAATCTTGTGCATCCAATAGGAGTTTTTGTGTCATTGGATTAACATTTAGGTCATTTTCATCCTCCATAGACTTATTCTTGTCCAATTAAGGTTTTTAACCAATTTTGTGCATCCGATAGGTGCTTTGTGTCAAAGGATGAACATTTAGGTCATTTTGGTCCTCGCAAGTCTTAATCTTGTCCAATTAGGGTTTGGAACCAATCTTGTGCATCCAATAGGTTTTTTTTTGTCATTGGAAGAACATTTAGGTCATTTTCGTCCTCCCTAGTCTTAATCTTGTCCAATTAGGGTTTTTAACCAATCTTGTGCATCCAATAGGTATTTTTGTGTCATTGGGATTTCATTTAGGTCATTTTCGTCCTCGCTAGGCTAATTCCTTTCCAATTAGGGATTTTAACCAATTTTGTGCTTCCAATAGGTGTGTTTGTGTCATACGATTAACATTTAGGTCATTTTCGGCCTCCCTAGGCTAATTCTTGTCCAATTAGCATTTTTAACCAATCTTGTGCATCTAATAGATGTTGTTGTGTCCATTGGATGAACATTTAGGTCATTTGATTCCTACCTAGGCTTATTCTTGTCCAATTAGGGTTTTTAACCAATCTTTCACATCGAATAAGTTCGTTTGTGTCATTGAATGAACATTTAGTTCATTTTCGTCCTCCATAGGCTTATTCATGTCCAATTAGGGTTTTTAACAAATCTAGTGCATCCAATCGGTGTGTTTGTGTCATTGGATGAACATTTAGGTCATTTTCGTCCTCCCTAGGCTTATTCTTGTCCAATTAGGGTTTTTAACCATTCTTGTGCATCGAATAAGTTCGTTTATGTCTTTGGATGAACATTTAGGTCATTTTTGTCCTTCCTAGGCTTAATGTTGTCCAATTAGGGTTTTTACGAATCTTGTGCATCTAATAGGTGTTTTTGTATCACTGGATGAACATTTAGGTCACTTTCGTCCTCCCCAGTCTTAATCTTGTCAAATTAGGGTTTTTAACCAATCTTGTGCATCGAATAAGTTCGTTAGTGTCATTGGATGAACATTTAGATTATTTTCGTCCTCCCTAGGCTTATTATTGTCCAATTACGGTGTTTTAACCAATCTTGTGCACCGAATAAGTTCGTTTGTGTCATTGGATGAACATTTAGGTCATTTTTGTCCTCCCTGGACTTAATCCTGTCCAATTAGGGTTTTTACCAATCTTGTGCTTCTAATAGGTGTTTTTGTGTCATTGGATGAACATCTTGGTCATTTTGGTCCTCCCAAGTCTTAATCTTGTCCTATTATGGTTTTTAACCAATCTTGTGCATCCAATAGGTGTTTTTGTGTCATTGGATGAACATTTAGGTCATTTTCCTCCTCTTTAGGGTTATTCTTGTCCAATTAGGGCTTTTAACCAATCTTGTGCATATAATAGGTCTTTTTGTATCACTGGATGAAGATTTAGGTCATTTTCGTACTCCCAAGTCTTGATCTTGTCCAAATAGGGTTCTTAACCAATCTTGTGCATCCAATAGGAGTTTGTGTCATTGGATTAACATTTAGGTCATTTTCGTCCTCCATAGGCTTATTCTTGTCCAATTAGGGTTTTTAACCAATTTTGTGCATCCGATAGGTGCTTTGTGTCAAAGGATGAACATTTAGGTCATTTTCGGCCTCCCAAGTCTTAATCTTGTCCAATTAGGGTGTTTTAACCAATCTTGTGCACCGAATAAGTTCGTTTGTGGCATTCGATGAACATTTAGGTCATTTTCGTCCTCCTTAGGCTTATTCTTGTCCAATTAGGGTTTTTAACCATTCTTGTGCATCGAATAAGTTCGTTTATGTCGTTGGATGAACATTTAGGTCATTTTTGTCCTTCCTAGGCTTAATGTTGTCCAATTAGGGTTTTTACGAATCTTGTGCATCTAATAGGTGTTTTTGTATCACTGGATGAACATTTAGGTCACTTTCGTCCTCCCAAGTCTTAATCTTGTCCAATTAGGGTTTTTAACCAATCTTGTGCATCGAATTAGTTCGTTAGTGTCATTGGATGAACATTTAGATTATTTTCGTCCTCCCTAGGCTTATTATTGTCCAATTACGGTGTTTTAACCAATCTTGTGCACCGAATAAGTTCGTTTGTGTCATTGGATGAACATTTAGGTCATTTTTGTCCTCCCTGGACTTAATCTTGTCAAATTAGGGTTTTTAGCAATCTTGTGCTTCTAATAGGTGTTTTTGTGTCATTGGATGAACATCTTGGTCATTTTGGTCCTCCCAAGTCTTAATCTTGTCCTATTATGGTTTTTAACCAATCTTGTGCATCCAATAGGTGTTTTTGTGTCATTGGATGAACATTTAGGTCATTTTCCTCCTCTTTAGGGTTTTTCTTGTCCAATTAGGGTTTTTAACCAATCTTGTGCATATAATAGGTGTTTTTGTATCAGTGGATGAAGATTTAGGTCATTTTCATACTCCCAAGTCTTGATCTTGTCCAATTAGGGTTCTTAACCAATCTTGTGCATCCAATAGGAGTTTTTGTGTCATTGGATTAACATTTAGGTCATTTTCTTCCTCCATAGGCTTATTCTTGTCCAATTAGGGTTTTTAACCAATTTTGTGCATCCGATAGGTGCTTTGTGTCAAAGGATGAACAATTAGGTCATTTTCGTCCTCCCAAGTCTTAATCTTGTCCAATTAGGGTTTTGAACCAATCTTGTGCATCCAATAGGTTTTTTTTGTCATTGGAAGAACATTTAGGTCATTTTCGTCCTCCCTAGTCTTAATCTTGTCCAATTAGGGTTTTTAACCAATCTTGTTCTTCCAATAGGTATTTTTGTGTCATTGGGATACCATTTACGTCATTTTCGTCCTCCCTAGGCTAATTCCTTCCCAATTAGGGTTTTTAACCAATTTTGTGCTTCCAATAGGTGTGTTTGTGTCATACGATTAACATATAGGTCATTTTCGGCCTCCCTAGGCTAATTCTTGTCCAATTAGCATTTTTAACCAATCTTGTGCATCCAATAGATGTGTTTGTGTCCTTTGGATGAACATTTAGGTCATTTGATTCCTACCTAGGGTTATTCTTGTCCAATTAGGGTTTTTAACCAATCTCTTACATCGAATAAGTTCGTTTGTGTCATTGAATGAACATTTAGTTCATTTTCGTCCTCCAAAGGCTTATTCATGTCCAATTAGGGTTTTTAACAAATCTAGTGCATCCAATCGGTGTGTTTGTGTCATTGGATGAACATTTATGTCATTTTCGTCCTCCCTAGGCTTATTCTTGTCCAATTAGGGTTTTTAACCAATCTTGTGCATCCAATAGGTGTGTTTGTGTCATTGGATGAACATTTAGGTCATTTTCGTCCTCCCTAGGCTTATTCTTATCCAATTAGGGTTTTTAACCATTCTTGTGCATCGAATAAGTTCATTTATGTCGTTGGATGAACATTTAGGTCATTTTTGTCCTTCCTAGGCTTAATGTTGTCCAATTAGGGTTTTTACGAATCTTGTGCATCTAATAGGTGTTTTTGTATCACTGGATGAACATTTAGGTCACTTTCGTCCTCCCAAGTCTTAATCTTGTCCAATTAGGGTTTTTAACCAATCTTGTGCATCGAATAAGTTCGTTAGTGTCATTGGATGAACATTTAGATTATTTTCGTCCTCCCTAGGCTTATTATTGTCCAATTACGGTGTTTTAACCAATCTTGTGCACCGAATAAGTTCGTTTGTGTCATTGGATGAACATTTAGGTCATTTTTGTCCTCCCTGGACTTAATCCTGTCCAATTAGGGTTTTTACCAATCTTGTGCTTCTAATAGGTGTTTTTGTGTCATTGGATGAACATCTTGGTCATTTTGGTCCTCCCAAGTCTTAATCTTGTCCTATTATGGTTTTTAACCAATCTTGTGCATCCAATAGGTGTTTTTGTGTCATTGGATGAACATTTAGGTCATTTTCCTCCTCTTTAGGGTTATTCTTGTCCAATTAGGGCTTTTAACCAATCTTGTGCATATAATAGGTGTTTTTGTATCACTGGATGAAGATTTAGGTCATTTTCGTACTCCCAAGTCTTGATCTTGTCCAAATAGGGTTCTTAACCAATCTTGTGCATCCAATAGGAGTTTGTGTCATTGGATTAACATTTAGGTCATTTTCGTCCTCCATAGGCTTATTCTTGTCCAATTAGGGTTTTTAACCAAATTTTGTGCATCCGATAGGTGCTTTGTGTCAAAGGATGAACATTTAGGTCATTTTCGGCCTCCCAAGTCTTAATCTTGTCCAATTAGGGTGTTTTAACCAATCTTGTGCACCGAATAAGTTCGTTTGTGGCATTCGATGAACATTTAGGTCATTTTTATCCTCCTTGGGCTTAATCTTGTCCAATTAGGGTTTTTACCAATCTTGTGCTTCTAATAGGTGTTTTTGTGTCATTGGATGAACATTTTGGTCATTTTGGTCCTCCCAAGTCTTAATCTTGTCCTATTATGGTTTTTAACCAATCTTGTGCATCCAATAGGTGTTTTTGTGTCATCGGATGAACATTTAGGTCATTTTCCTCCTCTTTAGGGTTATTCTTGTCCAATTAGGGTTTTTAACCAATCTTGTGCATATAATAGGTGTTTTTGTATCATTGGATGAAGATTTAGGTCATTTTCGTACTCCCAAGTCTTGATCTTGTCCAATTAGGGTTCTTAACCAATCTTGTGCATCCAATAGGAGTTTTTGTGTCACTGGATTAACATTTAGGTCATTTTCGTCCTCCATAGACTTATTCTATTCCTATTAAGGTTTTTCACCAATTTTGTGCATCCGATAGGTGCTTTGTGTCAAAGGATGAACATTTAGGTCATTTTCGTCCTTGCAAGTCTTAATCTTGTCCAATTAGGGTTTGGAACCAATCTTGTGCATCCAATAGGTTTTTTTTTGTCATTGGAAGAATATTTAGGTCATTTTCGTCCTGTCTAGTCTTAATCTTGTCCAATTAGGGTTTTTAACCAATCTTGTGCATCCAATAGGTATTTTTGTGTCATTGGGATTTCATTTAGGTCATTTTCGTCCTCCCTAGGCTAATTCCTTTCCAATTAGGGTTTTTAACCAATTTTGTGCTTCCAATAGGTGTGTTTGTGTCATACGATTAACATTTAGGTCATTTTCGGCCTCCCTAGGCTAATTCTTGTCCAATTAGCATTTTTAACCAATCTTGTGCATCTAATAGATGTTGTTGTGTCCATTGGATGAACATTTAGGTCATTTGATTCCTACCTAGGCTTATTCTTGTCCAATTAGGGTTTTTAACCAATCTTTCACATCGAATAAGTTCGTTTGTGTCATTGAATGAACATTTAGTTCATTTTCGTCCTCCATAGGCTTATTCATGTCCAATTAGGGTTTTTAACAAATCTAGTGAATCCAATCGGTGTGTTTGTGTCATTGGATGAACATTTATGTCATTTTCGTCCTCCCTAGGCTTATTCTTGTCCAATTAGGGTTTTTAACGAATCTTGTGCATCCAATAGGTGTGTTTGTGTCATTGGATGAACATTTAGGTCATTTTCGTCCTCCTTAGGCTTATTCTTGTCGAATTAGGGTTTTTAACCATTCTTGTGCATCGAATAAGTTCGTTTATGTCGTTGGATGAACATTTAGGTCATTTTTGTCCTTCCTAGGCTTAATGTTGTCCAATTAGGGTTTTTACGAATCTTGTGCATCTAATAGGTGTTTTTGTATCACTGGATGAACATTTAGGTCACTTTCGTCCTCCCAAGTCTTAATCTTGTCCAATTAGGGTTTTTAACCAATCTTGTGCATCGAATAAGTTCGTTAGTGTCATTGGATGAACATTTAGATTATTTTCGTCCTCCCTAGGCTTATTATTGTCCAATTACGGTGTTTTAACCAATCTTGTGCACCGAATAAGTTCGTTTGTGTCATTGGATGAACATTTAGGTCATTTT
>JBBPBS010000467.1:1070877-1092605 GCA_037974835.1 Cicer judaicum | reverse complement strand
GATGCAGAAGATTGGTTGAAAACCCTAATTGGACAAGATTAAGCATAGGGACGACGAAAATGACCTAAATGTTCATCCAATGACACAAACACACCTATTGGATACACAAGATTGGTTAGAAACCCTAATTGGACAAGAATAAGCCTAGGGAGAACCAGAATAACCTAAATTTTGATCCAATGATACAAACTCACCAATTGGATGCACAAGATTGGTTGAAAACCCTAATTGGACAAGATTAAGCATAGGGACGACGAAAATGACCTAAATGTTCATCCAATGACACAAACACACCTATTGGATACACAAGATTGGTTAGAAACCCTAATTGGACAAGAATAAGCCTAGGGAGGACCAAAATAACCTAAATGTTTATCCAATGACACAAACACACCTATAGGATACACAAGATTGGTTAGAAACCCTAATTGGACAAGAATAAGCCTAGGGAGGACCAAAATAACCTAAATGTTCATCCAATGACACAAACACACCTATTGGATGCACAAGATTGGTTGAAAACCCTAATTGGACAAGAATAAGCATAGGGACGACGAAAATGACCTAAATGTTCATCCAATGACACAAACACACCTATTGGATACACAAGATTGGTTAGAAACCCTAATTGGACAAGAATAAGCCTAGGGAGGAGCAACATAACCTAAATGTTCAACCAATGACACAAACACACCTATTGGATGCACAAGATTGGTTGAAAACCCAAATTGGACAAGAATAAGCCTAGGGAGGACGAAAATGACCTAATTGTTCATTTAATGAGACACACACACCTATTGGATGCACAAGATTTGTTTGAAACCCTAATTGGACAAGTATAAGCCTAGGGAGGACGAAAATGACCTAAATGTTCATCCAATGACACAAACACACCTATTGGATGCACAAGATTGGTTAGAAACCCTAATTGGACAAGAATAAGCCTAGGGAGGACGAAAATGACCTAAATGTTCATCCAATGACACAAACACACCTATTGGATGCACAAGATTGGTTGAAAAGCCTAATTGGACAAGATTAAGCATAGGGACGACGAAAATGACCTAAATGTTCATCCAATGACACAAACACACCTACTGGATACACAAGATTTGTTAGAAACCCTAATTGGACAAGAATAAGCCTAGGGAGGACCAAAATAACCTAAATGTTGATCCAATGATACAAACACACCTATTGGATGCACAAGATTGGTTGAAAACCCTAATTGGACAAGATTAAGCATAGGGACGACGAAAATGACCTAAATGTTCATCCAATGACAGAAACACACCTATTGGATACACAAAATTGGTTAGAAACCCTAATTGGACAAGAATAAGCCTAGGGAGGACGAAAATGACCTAAATGTTCATCCAATGACACAAACACACCTATTGGATAAACAAGATTGGTTGAAAACCCTAATTGGACAAGATTAAGCATAGGGACGACGAAAATGACCTAAAAGTTCATCCAATGACACAAACACACCTATTGGATGCACAAGATTGGTTGAAAACCCTAATTGGACAAGAATAAGCCTAGGGAGGACGAAAATGAATTAAATGTTCCTCCAATGACACAAACACACCTATTGGATGCACAAGATTGGTTGAAAACCCTAATTGGACAAGATTAAGCCTAGGGAGGACGAAAATGACCTAAATGTTCATCCAATGACACAAAAACACCTATTGGATGCACAAGATTGGTTGAAAACCCTAATTGCACAAGATTAAGCCAAGGGAGGACGAAAATGACGTAAATCTTCATCAAATGACACAAACACACCTATTGGGTGCACAAGATTGGTTGAAAACCCTAATTGGACAAGAATAAGCCTAGGGAGGACGAAAATGACCTAATTGGTCATCCAATGAGACAAACACACCTATTGGATTCACACGATTTTTTTGAAACCCTAATTGGACAAGAATAAGCCTAGGGAGGACAAAAATAACCTAAATGTTCATCCAATGACACAAACACACCTATTGGATGCAGAAGATTGGTTGAAAACCCTATTTGAACTAGAATAAGCCTAGGGACGACAAAAATGACCTAAATGTTCGTCCAATGACACAAACACACCTATTGGATGCACAAGATTGGTTAGAAACCCTAATTGGACAAGAATAAGCCTAGGGAGGACGAAAATGACCTAAATGTTCATCCAATGACACAAACACACCTATTGGATGCACAAGATTGGTTGAAAAGCCTAATTGGACAAGATTAAGCATAGGGACGACGAAAATGACCTAAATTTTCATCCAATGACACAAACACACCTATTGGATACACAAGATTGGTTAGATACCCTAATTGGACAAGAATAAGCCTAGGGAAGACCAAAATAACCTAAATGTTCATCCAATGACACAAACACACCTATTGGATGCAGAAGATTGGTTAGAAACCCTAATTGGACAAGAATAAGCCTAGGAATGACGAAAATGACCTAAATGTTCATCCAATGACACAACCACACCTATTGGATGCACAACATTGGTTGAAAACCCTAATTGGACAAGATTAAGCATAGGGACGACAAAATGACCTAAATGTTCATCCAATGACACAAATACACCTATTGGATGCACAAGATTGGTTAGGAATCCTAATTGGACAAGAATAAGCCTAGGGAGGACGAAAATGACCTAAATGTTCATCCAATGACACAAACACACCTATTGGATACACAAGATTGGTTGAAAACCCTAATTGGACAAGATTAGGCATAGGGACGACGAAAATGACCTAAAAGTTCATCCAATGACGCAAACACACCTATTGGATGCACAAGATTGGTTGAAAACCCTAATTGGACAAGAATAAGCCTAGGGAGGACGAAAATGAATTAAATGTTCATCCAATGACACAAACACACCTATTGGATACACAAGATTGGTTAGAAACCCTAATTGGACAAGAATAAGCCTAGGGAGGACCAAAATAACCTAAATGTTCATCCAATGACACAAACACACCTATTGGATGCAGAAGATTGGTTGAAAACCATATTTGGACTAGAATAAGCCTAGGGACGAGAAAAATGACCTAAATGTTCGTCCAATGACACAAACACAGCTATTGGATGCACAAGATTGGTTAGAAACCCTAATTGGACAAGAATAAGCCTAGGGAGGACGAAAATGACCTAAATGTTCATCCAATGACACAAACACACCTATTGGATGCACAAGATTGGTTGAAAACCCTAATTGGACAAGATTAAGCATAGGGACGAAGAAAATGACCTAAATGTTCATCCAATGACACAAACACACCTATTGGATACACAAGATTGGTTAGAAACCCTAATTGGACAAGAATAAGCCTAGGGAGGACCAAAATAACCTAAATGTTCAACCAATGACCCAAACACACCTATTGGATGCACAAGATTGGTTGAAAACCCAAATTGGACAAGAATAAGCCTAGGGAGGACGAAAATGACCTAATTGTTCATCCAATGAGACACACACACCTATTGGATGCACAAGATTTGTTTGAAACCCTAATTGGACAAGAATAAGCCTAGGGAGGACGAAAATGACCTAAATGTTCATCCAATGACACAAACACACCTATTGGATGCACAAGATTGGTTGAAAACCCTAATTGGACAAGATTAAGCATAGGGACGAAGAAAATGACCTAAATGTTCATCCAATGACACAAACACACCTATTGGATACACAAGATTGGTTAGAAACCCTAATTGGACAAGAATAAGACTAGGGAGAACCAAAATAACCTAAATTTTGATCCAATGATACAAACTCACCAATTGGATGCACAAGATTGGTTGAAAACCCTAATTGGACAAGATTAAGCATAGGGACGACGAAAATGACCTAAATGTTCATCCAATGATACAAACTCATCTATTGGATACACAAGATTTGTTAGAAACCCTAATTGGACAAGAATAAGCCTAGGGAGAACCAAAATAACCTAAATTTTGATCCAATGATACAAACTCACCAATTGGATGCACAAGATTGGTTGAAAACCCTAATTGGACAAGATTAAGCATAGGGACGACGAAAATGACCTAAATGTTCATCCAATGACACAAACACACCTATTGGATACACAAGATTGGTTAGAAACCCTAATTGGACAAGAATAAGCCTAGGGAGGACCAAAATAACCTAAATGTTCAACCAATGACACAAACACACCTATTGGATGCACAAGATTGGTTGAAAACCCAAATTGGAAAAGAATAAGCCTAGGGAGGATGAAAATGACCTAATTGTTCATCCAATGAGACACACACACCTATTGGATGCACAAGATTTGTTTGAAACCCTAATTGGACAAGAATAAGCCTAGGGAGGACGAAAATGAATTAAATGTTCATCCAATGACACAAACACACCTATTGGATACACAAGATTGGTTAGAAACCCTAATTGGACAAGAATAAGCCTAGGGAGGACCAAAATAACCTAAATGTTCATCCAATGACACAAACACACCTATTGGATGCAGAAGATTGGTTGAAAACCATATTTGGACTAGAATAAGCCTAGGGACGAGAAAAATGACCTAAATGTTCGTCCAATGACACAAACACAGCTATTGGATGCACAAGATTGGTTAGAAACCCTAATTGGACAAGAATAAGCCTAGGGAGGACGAAAATGACCTAAATGTTCATCCAATGACACAAACACACCTATTGGATGCACAAGATTGGTTGAAAACCCTAATTGGACAAGATTAAGGATAGGGACGAAGAAAATGACCTAAATGTTCATCCAATGACACAAACACACCTATTGGATACACAAGATTGGTTAGAAACCCTAATTGGACAAGAATAAGACTAGGGAGAACCAAAATAACCTAAATTTTGATCCAATGATACAAACTCACCAATTGAATGCACAAGATTGGTTGAAAACCCTAATTGGACAAGATTAAGCATAGGGACGACGAAAATGACCTAAATGTTCATCCAATGACACAAACTCACCTATTGGATACACAAGATTTGTTAGAAACCCTAATTGGACAAGAATAAGCCTAGGGAGAACCAAAATAACCTAAATTTTGATCCAATGATACAAACTCACCAATTGGATGCACAAGATTGGTTGAAAACCCTAATTGGACAAGATTAAGGATAGGGACGACGAAAATGACCTAAATGTTCATCCAATGACACAAACACACCTATTGGATGCACAAGATTGGTTGAAAACCCTAATTGGACAAGATTAAGGATAAGGACGAAGAAAATGACCTAAATGTTCATCCAATGACACAAACACACCTATTGGATACACAAGATTGGTTAGAAACCCTAATTGGACAAGAATAAGACTAGGGAGAACCAAAATAACCTTAATTTTGATCCAATGATACAAACTCACCAATTGAATGCACAAGATTGGTTGAAAACCCTAATTGGACAAGATTAAGCATAGGGACGACGAAAATGACCTAAATGTTCATCCAATGACACAAACTCACCTATTGGATACACAAGATTTGTTAGAAACCCTAATTGGACAAGAATAAGCCTAGGGAGAACCAAAATAACCTAAATTTTGATCCAATGATACAAACTCACCAATTGGATGCACAAGATTGGTTGAAAACCCTAATTGGACAAGATTAAGCATAGGGACGACGAAAATGACCTAAATGTTCATCCAATGATACAAACTCATCTATTGGATACACAAGATTTGTTAGAAACCCTAATTGGACAAGAATAAGCCTAGGGAGAACCAAAATAACCTAAATTTTGATCCAATGATACAAACTCACCAATTGGATGCACAAGATTGGTTGAAAACCCTAATTGGACAAGATTAAGCATAGGGACGACGAAAATGACCTAAATGTTCATCCAATGACACAAACACACCTATTGGATACACAAGATTGGTTAGAAACCCTAATTGGACAAGAATAAGCCTAGGGAGGACCAAAATAACCTAAATGTTCAACCAATGACACAAACACACCTATTGGATGCACAAGATTGGTTGAAAACCCAAATTGGAAAAGAATAAGCCTAGGGAGGATGAAAATGACCTAATTGTTCATCCAATGAGACACACACACCTATTGGATGCACAAGATTTGTTTGAAACCCTAATTGGACAAGAATAAGCCTAGGGAGGACGAAAATGAATTAAATGTTCATCCAATGACACAAACACACCTATTGGATACACAAGATTGGTTAGAAACCCTAATTGGACAAGAATAAGCCTAGGGAGGACCAAAATAACCTAAATGTTCATCCAATGACACAAACACACCTATTGGATGCAGAAGATTGGTTGAAAACCATATTTGGACTAGAATAAGCCTAGGGACGAGAAAAATGACCTAAATGTTCGTCCAATGACACAAACACAGCTATTGGATGCACAAGATTGGTTAGAAACCCTAATTGGACAAGAATAAGCCTAGGGAGGACGAAAATGACCTAAATGTTCATCCAATGACACAAACACACCTATTGGATGCACAAGATTGGTTGAAAACACTAATTGGACAAGAATAAGCCCAGGGAGGACGAAAATGAATTAAATGTTCATCCAATGACACAAACACACCTATTGGATACACAAGATTGGTTAGAAACCCTAATTGGACAAGAATAAGCCTAGGGAGGACCAAAATAACCTAAATGTTCATCCAATGACACAAACACACCTATTGGATGCAGAAGATTGGTTGAAAACCATATTTGGACTAGAATAAGCCTAGGGACGAGAAAAATGACCTAAATGTTCGTCCAATGACACAAACACAGCTATTGGATGCACAAGATTGGTTAGAAACCCTAATTGGACAAGAATAAGCCTAGGGAGGACGAAAATGACCTAAATGTTCATCCAATGACACAAACACACCTATTGGATGCACAAGATTGGTTGAAAACCCTAATTGGACAAGATTAAGGATAGGGACGAAGAAAATGACCTAAATGTTCATCCAATGACACAAACACACCTATTGGATACACAAGATTGGTTAGAAACCCTAATTGGACAAGAATAAGACTAGGGAGAACCAAAATAACCTAAATTTTGATCCAATGATACAAACTCACCAATTGAATGCACAAGATTGGTTGAAAACCCTAATTGGACAAGATTAAGCATAGGGACGACGAAAATGACCTAAATGTTCATCCAATGACACAAACTCACCTATTGGATACACAAGATTTGTTAGAAACCCTAATTGGACAAGAATAAGCCTAGGGAGAACCAAAATAACCTAAATTTTGATCCAATGATACAAACTCACCAATTGGATGCACAAGATTGGTTGAAAACCCTAATTGGACAAGATTAAGGATAGGGACGACGAAAATGACCTAAATGTTCATCCAATGACACAAACACACCTATTGGATGCACAAGATTGGTTGAAAACCCTAATTGGACAAGATTAAGGATAAGGACGAAGAAAATGACCTAAATGTTCATCCAATGACACAAACACACCTATTGGATACACAAGATTGGTTAGAAACCCTAATTGGACAAGAATAAGACTAGGGAGAACCAAAATAACCTTAATTTTGATCCAATGATACAAACTCACCAATTGAATGCACAAGATTGGTTGAAAACCCTAATTGGACAAGATTAAGCATAGGGACGACGAAAATGACCTAAATGTTCATCCAATGACACAAACTCACCTATTGGATACACAAGATTTGTTAGAAACCCTAATTGGACAAGAATAAGCCTAGGGAGAACCAAAATAACCTAAATTTTGATCCAATGATACAAACTCACCAATTGGATGCACAAGATTGGTTGAAAACCCTAATTGGACAAGATTAAGGATAGGGACGACGAAAATGACCTAAATGTTCATCCAATGACACAAACACACCTATTGGATACACAAGATTGGTTAGAAACCCTAATTGTACAAGAATAAGCCTAGGGAGGACCAAAATAACCTAAATGTTCAACCAATGACACAAACACACCTATTGGATGCACAAGATTGGTTGAAAACCCAAATTGGACAAGAATAAGCCTAGGGAGGACGAAAATGACCTAATTGTTCATCCAATGAGACACACACACCTATTGGATGCACAAGATTTGTTTGAAACCCTAATTGGACAAGAATAAGCCTAGGGAGGACGAAAATGACCTATATGTTCATCCAATGACACAAACACACCTATTGGATGCACAAGATTGGTTGAAAACCCTAATTGGACAAGATTAAGCCAAGGGAGGACGAAAATGACCTAAATGTTCATCCAATGACACAAACACACCTATTGGATATAGAAGATGGGTTAGCAACCCTAATTGGACAAGAATAAGCCTAGGGAGGACGAAAATGACCTAAATGTTCATCCAATGACACAAACACACCTATTGGATGCATAAGATTGGTTAGAAACCCTAATTGGACAAGAATAAGCCTAGGGAGGACGAAAATGACCTAAATGTTCATCCAATGACACAAACACACCTATTGGATGCACAAGATTGGTTGAAAACCCTAATTGGACAAGAATAAGCATAGGGACGACGAAAATGACCTAAATGTTCATCCAATGACACAAACACACCTATTGGATACACAAGATTGGTTAGAAACCCTAATTGGACAAGAATAAGCCTAGGGAGGAGCAACATAACCTAAATGTTCAACCAATGACACAAACACACCTATTGGATGCACAAGATTGGTTGAAAACCCAAATTGGACAAGAATAAGCCTAGGGAGGACGAAAATGACCTAATTGTTCATTTAATGAGACACACACACCTATTGGATGCACAAGATTTGTTTGAAACCCTAATTGGACAAGTATAAGCCTAGGGAGGACGAAAATGACCTATATGTTCATCCAATGACACAAACACACCTATTGGATGCACAAGATTGGTTGAAAACCCTAATTGGACAAGATTAAGCCAAGGGAGGACGAAAATGACCTAAATCTTCATCCAATGACACAAACACACCTATTGGATGCACAAGATTGGTTGAAAACCCTAATTGGACCAGATTAAGCCTAGGGACGACGAAAATAACCTAAATGTTCATCCAATGCACAAACACACCTATAGGATACACAAGATTGGATACAAACCCTAATTGGACAAGAATAAGCCTAGGGAGGACCAAAATAACCTAAATGTTCATCCAATGACATAAACACAAGTATTGGATGCACAAGATTGGTTAGAAACCCTAATTGCACAAGAATAAGCCTAGGGAGGACGAAAATGACCTAATTGTTCATCTAATGAGACAAACCCACCTATTAGATGCACAAGATTGGTTGAAAATCCTAATTGGACAAGATTAAGCCAAGGGAGGACAAAAATGAGCTAAATGTTCATCCAATGACACAAACACACCTATTGGATGCACAAGATTGGTTGAAAACGCTAATTGAACCAGATTAAGCCTAGGGAGGACCAAAATAACCTAAATGTTCATCCAATGACATAAACACACCTATTGGATGCACAAGATTGGTTAGAAACCCTAATTGCACATGAATAAGCCTAGGGAGGACGAAAATGACCTAATTGTTCATCTAATGAGACAAACACACTTATTGGATGCACAAGATTGGTTGAAAACCCTAATTGGACAAGATTAAGCCAAGGGAGGACAAAAATGAGCTAAATGTTCATCCAATGACACAAACACACCTATTGGATGCACAAGATTGGTTGAAAACGCTAATTGGACAAGAATAAGCCTAGGGAGGACGAAAATGAATTAAATGTTCATCCAATGACACAAACACACCTATTGGATACACAAGATTGGTTAGAAACCCTAATTGGACAAGAATAAGCCTAGGGAGGACCAAAATAACCTAAATGTTCATCCAATGACACAAACACACCTATTGGATGCAGAAGATTGGTTGAAAACCATATTTGGACTAGAATAAGCCTAGGGATGAGAAAAATGACCGAAATGTTCGTCGAATGACACAAACACAGCTATTGGATGCACAAGATTGGTTAGAAACCCTAATTGGACAAGAATAAGCCTAGGGAGGACGAAAATGACCTAAATGTTCATCCAATGACACAAACACACCAATTGGATGCACAAGATTGGTTGAAAACCCTAATTGGACAAGATTAAGCATAGGGACGAAGAAAATGACCTAAATGTTCATCCAATGACACAAACACACCTGTTGGATGCACAAGATTGGTTGAAAACCCTAATTGGACAAGTATAAGCCTAGGGAGGATGAAAATGACTTAAATGTTCATCCATTGACACAAACACACCTGTTGGATGCACAAGATTGGTTAGAAACCCTAATTGGACAAGAATAAGACTAGGGAGAACCAAAATAACCTAAATGTTCATCCAATGACACAAACACACCTATTGGATGCAGAAGATTGGTTGAAAACCCTAATTGGACAAGATTAAGCATAGGGACGACGAAAATGACCTAAATGTTCATCCAATGACACAAACACACCTATTGGATACACAAGATTGGTTAGAAACCCTAATTGGACAAGAATAAGCCTAGGGAGAACCAGAATAACCTAAATTTTGATCCAATGATACAAACTCACCAATTGGATGCACAAGATTGGTTGAAAACCCTAATTGGACAAGATTAAGCATAGGGACGACGAAAATGACCTAAATGTTCATCCAATGACACAAACACACCTATTGGATGCATAAGATTGGTTGAAAACCCTAATTGGACAAGAATAACCCTAGGGAGGACGAAAATGACCTAAATGTTCATCCAATGACACAAACACACCTATAGGATACACAAGATTGGTTAGAAACCCTAATTGGACAAGAATAAGCCTAGGGCGGACCAAAATAACCTAAATGTTCATCCAATGACACAAACACACCTGTTGGATGCACAAGATTGGTTGAAAACCCTAATTGGACAAGTATAAGCCTAGGGTGGACGAAAATCACCTAAATGTTCATCCAATGACACAAACACACCTATTGGATGCACAAGATTGGTTAGAAACCCTAATTGGACAAGAATAAGCCTAGGGAGGACCAAAATAACCTAAATGTTCATCCAATGACATAAACACAAGTATTGGATGCACAAGATTGGTTAGAAACCCTAATTGCACAAGAATAAGCCTAGGGAGGACGAAAATGACCTAATTGTTCATCTAATGAGACAAACCCACCTATTAGATGCACAAGATTGGTTGAAAACCCTAATTGGACAAGATTAAGCCAAGGGAGGACAAAAATGAGCTAAATGTTCATCCAATGACACAAACACACCTATTGGATGCACAAGATTGGTTGAAAACGCTAATTGGACAAGAATAAGCCTAGGGAGGACGAAAATGAATTAAATGTTCATCCAATGACACAAACACACCTATTGGATACACAAGATTGGTTAGAAACCCTAATTGGACAAGAATAAGCCTAGGGAGGACCAAAATAACCTAAATGTTCATCCAATGACACAAACACACCTATTGGATGCAGAAGATTGGTTGAAAACCATATTTGGACTAGAATAAGCCTAGGGACGAGAAAAATGACCGAAATATTCGTCGAATGACACAAACACAGCTATTGGATGCACAAGATTGGTTAGAAACCCTAATTGGACAAGAATAAGCCTAGGGAGGACGAAAATGACCTAAATGTTCATCCAATGACACAAACACACCTATTGGATGCACAAGATTGGTTGAAAACCCTAATTGGACAAGATTAAGCATAAGGACGAAGAAAATGACCTAAATGTTCATCCAATGACACAAACACACCTGTTGGATGCACAAGATTGGTTGAAAACCCTAATTGGACAAGTATAAACCTAGGGAGGATGAAAATGACTTAAATGTTCATCCATTGACACAAACACACCTGTTGGATGCACAAGATTGGTTAGAAACCCTAATTGGACAAGAATAAGACTAGGGAGAACCAAAATAACCTAAATGTTCATCCAATGACACAAACACACCTATTCGATGCAGAAGATTGGTTGAAAACCCTAATTGGACAAGATTAAGCATAGGGACGACGAAAATGACCTAAATGTTCATCCAATGACACAAACACACCTATTGGATACACAAGATTGGTTAGAAACCCTAATTGGACAAGAATAAGCCTAGGGAGAACCAGAATAACCTAAATTTTGATCCAATGATACAAACTCACCAATTGGATGCACAAGATTGGTTGAAAACCCTAATTGGACAAGATTAAGCATAGGGACGACGAAAATGACCTAAATGTTCATCCAATGACACAAACACACCTATTGGATACACAAGATTGGTTAGAAACCCTAATTGGACAAGAATAAGCCTAGGGAGGACCAAAATAACCTAAATGTTTATCCAATGACACAAACACACCTATAGGATACACAAGATTGGTTAGAAACCCTAATTGGACAAGAATAAGCCTAGGGAGGACCAAAATAACCTAAATGTTCATCCAATGACACAAACACACCTATTGGATGCACAAGATTGGTTGAAAACCCTAATTGGACAAGAATAAGCATAGGGACGACGAAAATGACCTAAATGTTCATCCAATGACACAAACACACCTATTGGATACACAAGATTGGTTAGAAACCCTAATTGGACAAGAATAAGCCTAGGGAGGAGCAACATAACCTAAATGTTCAACCAATGACACAAACACACCTATTGGATGCACAAGATTGGTTGAAAACCCAAATTGGACAAGAATAAGCCTAGGGAGGACGAAAATGACCTAATTGTTCATTTAATGAGACACACACACCTATTGGATGCACAAGATTTGTTTGAAACCCTAATTGGACAAGTATAAGCCTAGGGAGGACGAAAATGACCTAAATGTTCATCCAATGACACAAACACACCTATTGGATGCACAAGATTGGTTAGAAACCCTAATTGGACAAGAATAAGCCTAGGGAGGACGAAAATGACCTAAATGTTCATCCAATGACACAAACACACCTATTGGATGCATAAGATTGGTTGAAAACCCTAATTGGACATGATTAAGCCTAAGGAGGACGAAAATGACCTAAATGTTCATCCAATGGCAAAAACACACCTATAGGATACACAAGATTGGATACAAACCCTAATTGGACAAGAATAAGCCTAGGGCGGACCAAAATAACCTAAATGTTCATCCAATGACACAAACACACCTATTGGATGCACAAGATTGGTTGAAAACCCTAATTGGACAAGTATAAGCCTAGGGTGGACGAAAATGACCTAAATGTTCATCCAATGACACAAACACACCTGTTGGATGCAAAAGATTGGTTAGAAACCCTAATTGGACAAGAATCAGCCTAGGGAGGAAGAAAATGCCCTAAATGTTCATCCAATGACACAAACACACCTATTGGATGCACAAGATTGGTTAGAAACCCTAATTGGACAAGAATAAGCCTAGGGAGAACGAAAATGACCTAAATGTTCATCCAATGACACAAACACACCTATTGGATGCACAACATTGATTGAAAACCCTAATTGGACAGATTAAGCATAGGGACGACGAAAATGACCTAAATGTTCATCCAATGACACAAACACACCTATTGGATGCACAAGATTGGTTAGAAATCCTAATTGGACAAGAATAAGCCTAGGGAGGACGAAAATGACCTAAATGTTCATCCAATGACACAAACAAACCTATTGGATGCACAAGATTGGTTAGAAACCCTAATTGCACAAGAATAAGCCTAGGGAGGACGAAAATGACCTAATTGTTCATCCAATGCGACAAACACACCTATTGGATGTACAAGATTGGTTGAAAACCCTAATTGGACAAGATTAAGCCAAGGGAGGACAAAAATGAGCTAAATGCTCATCCAATGACACAAACACACCTATTGGATGCACAAGATTGGCTGTAAACCCTAATTGGACAAGATTAAGAATAGGGACGACGAAAATGACCTAAATGTTCATCCAATGACACAAACACACCTATTGGATACACAAGATTTGTTAGAAACCCTAATTGGACAAGAATAAGCCTAGGGAGGACCAAAATAACCTAAATGTTCATCCAATGACACAAACACACCTATTGGATGCACAAGATTGGTTGAAAACCCTAATTGGACAAGTATAAGCCTAGGGTGGACGAAAATGACCTAAATGTTCATCCAATGACATAAACACACCTGTTGGATGCACAAGATTGGTTAGAAACCCTAATTGGACAAGAATCAGCCTAGGGAGGAAGAAAATGCCCTAAATGTTCATCCAATGACACAAACACACCTATTGGATGCACAAGATTGGTTAGAAACCCTAATTGGACAAGAATAAGCCTAGGGAGAACGAAAATGACCTAAATGTTCATCCAATGACACAAACACACCTATTGGATGCACAACATTGATTGAAAACCCTAATTGGACAAGATTAAGCATAGGGACGACGAAAATGACCTAAATGTTCATCCAATGACACAAACACACCTATTGGATGCACAAGATTGGTTAGAAATCCTAATTGGACAAGAATAAGCCTAGGGAGGACGAAAATGACCTAAATGTTCATCCAATGACCCAAACACACCTATTGGATGCACAAGATTGGTTAGAAACCCTAATTGCACAAGAATAAGCCTAGGGAGGACGAAAATTACCTAATTGTTCATCCAATGAGACAAACACACCTATTGGATGCACAAGATTGGTTGAAAACCCTAATTGGACAAGATTAAGCCAAGGGAGGACAAAAATGAGCTAAATGCTCATCCAATGACACAAACACACCTATTGGATGCACAAGATTGGCTGTAAACCCTAATTGGACAAGATTAAGAATAGGGACGACGAAAATGACCTAAATGTTCATCCAATGACACAAACACACCTATTGGATACACAAGATTTGTTAGAAACCCTAATTGGAAAAGACTAAGCCTAGGGAGGACCAAAATATCCTAAATGTTCATCCAATGACACAAACACACCTATTGGATAAACAAGATTGGTTGAAAACCCTAATTGGACAAGATTAAGCATAGGGACGAAGAAAATGACCTAAATGTTCATCCAATGACACAAACACACCTATTGGATACACAAGATTTGTTAGAAACCCGAATTGGACAAGAATAAGCCTAGGGAGGACGAAAATGACCTAAATGTTCATCTAATGACACAAACACACCTATTGGATACACAAGATTGGTTAGAAACCCTAATTGGACAAGAATAAGCCTGGGGAGGACGAAAATGTACTAAATGTTAGAAATCCTAATTGGACAAGATTAAGCCTAGGGACGACAAAAATGACCTAAATGTTCATCCAATGACACAAACACACCTATTGGATACACAAGATTTGTTAGAAACCCTAATTGGACAAGAATAAGCCTAGGGAGGACCAAAATAACCTAAATGTTCATCCAATGACACAAACACACCTATTGGATGCACAAGATTGGTTAAAAACCCTAATTGGACAAGAATAAGCCTAGGGAGGACGAAAATGACCTAAATGTTCATCCAATGACACAAACACACCTATTGGATGCATAAGATTGGTTGAAAACCCTAATTGGACATGATTAAGCCTAGGGAGGACGAAAATGACCTAAATGTTCATCCAATGACACAAACACACCTATAGGATACACAAGATTGGTTAGAAACCCTAATTGGACAAGAATAAGCCTAGGGCGGACCAAAATAACCTAAATGTTCATCCAATGACACAAACACACCTATTGGATGCACAAGATTGGTTGAAAACCCTAATTGGACAAGTATAAACCTAAGGTGGACGAAAATGACCTAAATGTTCATCCAATGACACAAACACACACCTGTTGGATGCATAAGATTGGTTAGAAACCCTAATTGGACAAGAATCAACCTAGGGAGGAAGAAAATGCCCTAAATGTTCATCCAATGACACAAACACACCTATTGGATGCACAAGATTGGTTAGAAACCCTAATTGGACAAGTATAAACCTAGGGTTGACGAAAATGACCTAAATGTTCATCCAATGACACAAACACACACCTGTTGGATGCACAAGATTGGTTAGAAACCCTAATTGGACAAGAATCAGCCTAGCGAGAACGAAAATGACCTAAATGTTCATCCAATGACACAAACACACCTATTGGATGCACAACATTGATTGAAAACCCTAATTGGACAAGATTAAGCATAGGGACGACGAAAATGACCTAAATGTTCATCCAATGACACAAACACACCTATTGGATGCACAAGATTGGTTAGAAATCCTAATTGGACAAGAATAGCCTAGGGAGGACGAAAATGACCTAAATGTTCATCCAATGACACAAACACACCTATTGGATGCACAAGATTGGTTAGAAACCCTAATTGCACAAGAATAAGCCTAGGGAGGACGAAAATGACCTAATTGTTCATCCAATGAGACAAACACACCTATTGGATGCACAAGATTGGTTGAAAACCCTAATTGGACAAGATTAAGCCAAGGGAGGACAAAAATGAGCTAAATGCTCATCCAATGACACAAACACACCTATTGGATGCACAAGATTGGCTGTAAACCCTGATTGGACAAGATTAAGAATAGGGACGACGAAAATGACCTAAATGTTCATCCAATGACACAAACACACCTATTGGATACACAAGATTTGTTAGAAACCCTAATTGGACAAGAATAAGCCTAGAGAGGACCAAAATATCCTAAATGTTCATCCAATGACACAAACACACCTATTGGATAAACAAGATTGGTTGAAAACCCTAATTGGACAAGATTAAGCATAGGGACGAAGAAAATGACCTAAATGTGCATCCAATGACACAAACACACCTATTGGATACACAAGATTTGTTAGAAACCCTAATTGGACAAGAATATGCCTAGGGAGGACGAAAATGACCTAAATGTTCATCTAATGACACAAACATACCTATTGGATGCACAAGATTGGTTAGAAACCCTAATTGGACAAGAATAAGCCTGGGGAGGACGAAAATGTACTAAATGTTAGAAATCCTAATTGGACAAGATTAAGCCTAGGAACGACAAAAATGACCTAAATGTTCATCCAATGACACAAACACACCTATTGGATACACAAGATTTGTTAGAAAGCCTAATTGGACAAGAATAAGCCTAGGGAGGACAAAAATAACCTAAATGTTCATCCAATGACACAAACACACCTATTGGATGCAGAAGATTGGTTGAAAACCCTATTTGAAGTAGAATAAGCCTAGGGACGACAAAAATGACCTAAATGTTCGTCCAATGACACAAACACACCTATTGGATGCACAAGATTAGCTGAAAACCCTAATTGGACAAGATTAAGCATAGGCACGACGAAAATGACCTAAATGTTCATCCAATGACACAAACACACCTATTGGATACACAAGATTTGTTAGAAAGCCTAATTGGACAAGAATAAGCCTAGGGAGGACAAAAATAACCTAAATGTTCATCCAATGACACAAACACACCTATTGGATGCAGAAGATTGGTTGAAAACCCTATTTGAAGTAGAATAAGCCTAGGGACGACAAAAATGACCTAAATGTTCGTCCAATGACACAAACACACCTATTGGATGCACAAGATTAGCTGAAAACCCTAATTGGACAAGATTAAGCATATGGACGACGAAAATGACCTAAATGTTCATCCAATGATACAAACACACCTATTGGATACACAAGATTTGTTAGAAACCCTAATTGGATAAGAATAAGGCTAGGGAGAACCAAAATAACCTAAATGTTGATCCAATGATACAAACCCACCTATTGGATGCACAAGATTGGTTGAAAACTCTAATTGGACAAGATTAAGCATAGGGAAGACGAAAATGTCCTAAATGTTCATCCAATGACACAGACACACCTATTGGATACACAAGATTGGTTAGAAACCCTAATTGGACAAGAATAAGCCTAGGGAGGACCAAAATAACCTAAATGTTCATCCAATGACACAAACACAGCTATTGGATGCACAAGATTGGTTGAAAACCCTAATTGGACAAGAATAAGCCTAGGGAGGACCAAAATAACCTAAATGTTCATCCAATGACACAAACACACCTATTGGATGCAGAAGATTGGTTGAAAACCATATTTGGACTAGAATAAGCCTAGGGACGAGAAAAATGACCTAAATGTTCGTCCAATGACACAAACACACCTATTGGATGCACAAGATTGGTTAGAAACCCTAATTGGACAAGAATAAGCCTAGGGAGGACGAAAATGACCTAAATGTTCATCCAATGACACAAACACACCTATTGGATGCATAAGATTGGTTGAAAACCCTAATTGGACAAGAATAAGCCTAGGGAGGACGAAAATGACCTAAATGTTCATCCAATGACACAAACACACCTATAGGATACACAAGATTGGTTAGAAACCCTAATTGGACAAGAATAAGCCTAGGGCGGACCAAAATAACCTAAATGTTCATCCAATGACACAAACACACCTGTTGGATGCACAAGATTGGTTGAAAACCCTAATTGGACAAGTATAAGCCTAGGGTGGACGAAAATGACCTAAATGTTCATCCAATGACACAAACACACCTATTGGATGCACAAGATTGGTTAGAAACCCTAATTGGACAAGAATAAGCCTAGGGAGGACGAAAATGACCTAAATGTTCATCCAATGACACAAACACACCTATTGGACGCACAAGATTGGTTAGAAATCCTAATTGGACAAGAATAAGCCTAGGGAGGACGAAAATGACCTAAATGTTCATCCAATGACACAAACACACCTATTGGATGCACAAGATTGGTTGAAAACCCTAATTGGACAAGAATAAGCCTAGGGAGGACGAAAATGAATTAAATGTTCATCCAATGACACGAACACACCTATTGGATACACAAGATTGGTTAGAAACCCTAATTGGACAAGAATAAGCCTAGGGAGGACCAAAATAACCTAAATGTTCATCCAATGACACAAACACACCTATTGGATGCAGAAGATTGGTTGAAAACCCTATTTGGACAAGAATAAGCCTAGGGAGGACGAAAATGACCTAAATGTTCATCCAATGACACAAACACACCTATTGGATACACAAGATTGGTTGAAAACCCTAATTGGACAAGATTAGGCATAGGGACGACGAAAATGACCTAAAAGTTCATCCAATGACGCAAACACACCTATTGGATGCACAAGATTGGTTGAAAACCCTAATTGGACAAGAATAAGCCTAGGGAGGACGAAAATGAATTAAATGTTCATCCAATGACACAAACACACCTATTGGATACACAAGATTGGTTAGAAACCCTAATTGGACAAGAATAAGCCTAGGGAGGACCAAAATAACCTAAATGTTCATCCAATGACACAAACACACCTATTGGATGCAGAAGATTGGTTGAAAACCATATTTGGACTAGAATAAGCCTAGGGACGAGAAAAATGACCTAAATGTTCGTCCAATGACACAAACACACCTATTGGATGCACAAGATTGGTTAGAAACCCTAATTGGACAAGAATAAGCCTAGGGAGGACGAAAATGACCTAAATGTTCATCCAATGACACAAACACACCTATTGGATGCAGAAGATTGGTTAGAAACCCTAATTGCACAAGAATAAGCCTAGGGAGGACGAAAATGACCTAATTGTTCATCCAATGAGACAAACCCACCTATTGGATGCACAAGATTGGTTAGAAACCCTAATTGGACAAGAATAAGCCTGGGGAGGACAAAAATGAGCTAAATGTTCATCCAATGACACAAACACACCTATTGGATGCACAAGATTGGCTGAAAACCCTAATTGGACCAGATTAAGCCTAGGGAGGACCAAAATAACCTAAATGTTCATCCAATGACACAAACACACGTATTGGATGCACAAGATTGGTTAGAAACCCTAATTGCACAAGAATAAGCCTAGGGAGGACGAAAATGACCTAATTGTTCATCTAATGAGACAAACACACCTATTGGATGCACAAGATTGGTTGAAAACCCTAATTGGACAAGAATAAGCCTAGGGAGGACGAAAATGAGCTTAATGTTCATCCAATGAGACAAACACACCTATTGGATGCACAAGATTTCTTTGAAACCCTAATTGGACAAGAATAAGACTAGGGAGGACGAAAATGACCTAAATGTTCATCCAATACAACAAACACACCTATTGGATGCACAAGATTGGTTGAAAACCTTAATTGGACAAGAGTAAGCCAAGGGAGGACGAAAATGACCTAAATCTTCATCCAATGACACAAACACACCTATTGGATGCAGAACATTGGTTGAAAACCCTAATTGGACAAGATTAAGCCTAAGGACGACGAAAATAACCTAAATGTTCATCCAATGACACAAACACACCTATAGGATACACAAGATTGGTTGCAATCCCGAATTGGATAAGAACTAGCCAAGGGAGGACGAAAATGAATTAAATATTCATCCAATGACACAAACACACCTATTGGATGCACAAGATTGGTTAGAAACCCTAACTGGACAAGATTAAGCATAGGGACGACGAAAATGACCTAAATGTTCATCCAATGACACAAACACACGTATTGGATACACAAGATTTGTTAGAAACCCTAATTGGACAAGAATAAGCCTAGGGAAGACCAAAATATCCTAAATGTTCATCCAATGACACAAACACACCTATTGGATACACAAGATTGGTTGAAAACCCTAATTGGACAAGAATAAGCCTAGGGAGGACGAAAATGACCTAATTGTTCATCCAATGAGACAAACACACCTATTGGATGCACAAGATTTGTTTGAAACCCTAATTGGACAAGAATAAGCCTAGGGAGGACGAAAATGACCTAAATGTTCATCCAATGACACAAACACACCTATTGGATGCACAAGAATGGTTAGAAACCCTAATTGGACAAGAATAAGCCTAGGGAGGACGAAAATGTCCTAAATATTCATCCAATGATATAAACACACTTATTGGATTCACAAGATTGGTTAGAAACCCTAATTGGACAAGAATCAGCCTAGGGAGGACGAAAATGACCTAAATGTTCATCCAATGACACAAACACACGTATTGGATACACCAGATTTGTTAGAAACCCTAATTGGACAAGAATAAGCAAAGGGAAGACCAAAATATCCTAAATGTTCATCCAATGACACAAACACACCTATTGGATACACAAGATTGGTTGAAAACCGTAATTGGACAAGAATAAGCCTAGGGAGGACGAAAATGACCTAATTGTTCATCCAATGAAACAAACACACCTATTGGATGCACAAGATTTGTTTGAAACCCTAATTGGACAAGAATAAGCCTAGGGAGGACGAAAATGACCTAAATGTTCATCGAATGACACAACCACACCTATTGGATGCACAACATTGGTTGAAAACCCTAATTGGACAAGATTAGCCAAGGTAGGTCAAAAATGAGCTAAATGTTCATCCAATGACACAAACACACCTATTGGATGCACAAGATTGGTTGAAAACCCTAATTGGACAAGAATAAGCCTAGGGAGGACGAAAATGTCCTAAATGTTCATCCAATGATACAAACACACCTATTGGATTCACAAGATTGGTTAGAAACCCTAATTGGACAAGAATGAGCCTAGGGAGGACGAAAATGACCTAAATGTTCATCCATTGACACAAACACACCTATTAGATACACAAGATTGGTT
>JBBPBS010000467.1:1015913-1069199 GCA_037974835.1 Cicer judaicum | reverse complement strand
ATCCAATGACACAAACACACCTATTGGATACATAAGATTGGTTAGAAACCCTAATTGGACAAGAATAAGCCTAGGGAGGACCAAAATAACCTAAATGTTCATCCAATGACACAAACACACCTATTGGATGCAGAAGATTGGTTGAAAACCCTATTTGGACTAGAATAAGCCTAGGGACGACAAAAATGACCTAAATGTTCGTCCAATGACACAAACACACCTATTGGATGCACAAGATTGGTTAGAAACCCTAATTGGACAATAATAAGCCTGGGGAGGACGAAAATGACCTAAATGTTCATCCAATGACACAAACACACCTATTGGATGCACAAGATTGGCTGAAAACCCTAATTGGACAAGATTAAGCATAGGGACGACGAAAATGACCTAAATGTTCATCCAATGACACAAACACACGTATTGGATACACAAGATTTGTTAGAAACCCTAATTGGACAAGGATAAGCCTAGGGAAGACCAAAATATCCTAAATGTTCATCCAATGACACAAACACACCTATTGGATACACAAGACTGGTTGAAAACCCTAATTGGACAAGAATAAGCCTAGGGAGGACGAAAATGACCTAATTGTTCATCCAATGAGACAAACACACCTATTGGATGCACAAGATTTGTTTGAAACCCTAATTGGACAAGAATAAGCCTAGGGAGGACGAAAATGACCTAAATGTTCATCCAATGACACAAACACACCTATTGGATGCACAAGAATGGTTAGAAACCCTAATTGGACAAGAATAAGCCTAGGGAGGACGAAAATGTCCTAAATATTCATCCAATGATATAAACACACTTATTGGATTCACAAGATTGGTTAGAAACCCTAATTGGACAAGAATCAGCCTAGGGAGGACGAAAATGACCTAAATGTTCATCCAATGACACAAACACACGTATTGGATACACCAGATTTGTTAGAAACCCTAATTGGACAAGAATAAGCAAAGGGAAGACCAAAATATCCTAAATGTTCATCCAATGACACAAACACACCTATTGGATACACAAGATTGGTTGAAAACCGTAATTGGACAAGAATAAGCCTAGGGAGGACGAAAATGACCTAATTGTTCATCCAATGAAACAAACACACCTATTGGATGCACAAGATTTGTTTGAAACCCTAATTGGACAAGAATAAGCCTAGGGAGGACGAAAATGACCTAAATGTTCATCGAATGACACAACCACACCTATTGGATGCACAACATTGGTTGAAAACCCTAATTGGACAAGATTAGCCAAGGTAGGTCAAAAATGAGCTAAATGTTCATCCAATGACACAAACACACCTATTGGATGCACAAGATTGGTTGAAAACCCTAATTGGACAAGAATAAGCCTAGGGAGGACGAAAATGTCCTAAATGTTCATCCAATGATACAAACACACCTATTGGATTCACAAGATTGGTTAGAAACCCTAATTGGACAAGAATGAGCCTAGGGAGGACGAAAATGACCTAAATGTTCATCCATTGACACAAACACACCTATTAGATACACAAGATTGGTTGAAAACCCTATTTGAAGTAGAATAAGCCTAGGGACGACAAAAATGACCTAAATGTTCGTCCAATGACACAAACACACCTATTGGATGCACAAGATTAGCTGAAAACCCTAATTGGACAAGATTAAGCATATGGACGACGAAAATGACCTAAATGTTCATCCAATGACACAAACACACCTATTGGATACACAAGATTTGTTAGAAACCCTAATTGGATAAGAATAAGGCTAGGGAGAACCAAAATAACCTAAATGTTGATCCAATGATACAAACCCACCTATTGGATGCACAAGATTGGTTGAAAACTCTAATTGGACAAGATTAAGCATAGGGAAGACGAAAATGTCCTAAATGTTCATCCAATGACACAGACACACCTATTGGATACACAAGATTGGTTAGAAACCCTAATTGGACAAGAATAAGCCTAGGGAGGACCAAAATAACCTAAATGTTCATCCAATGACACAAACACAGCTATTGGATGCACAAGATTGGTTGAAAACCCTAATTGGACAAGAATAAGCCTAGGGAGGACCAAAATAACCTAAATGTTCATCCAATGACACAAACACACCTATTGGACGCAGAAGATTGGTTGAAAACCATATTTGGACTAGAATAAGCCTAGGGACGAGAAAAATGACCTAAATGTTCGTCCAATGACACAAACACACCTATTGGATGCACAAGATTGGTTAGAAACCCTAATTGGACAAGAATAAGCCTAGGGAGGACGAAAATGACCTAAATGTTCATCCAATGACACAAACACACCTATTGGATGCAGAAGATTGGTTAGAAACCCTAATTGCACAAGAATAAGCCTAGGGAGGACGAAAATGACCTAATTGTTCATCCAATGAGACAAACCCACCTATTGGATGCACAAGATTGGTTAGAAACCCTAATTGGACAAGAATAAGCCTGGGGAGGACAAAAATGAGCTAAATGTTCATCCAATGACACAAACACACCTATTGGATGCAGAAGATTGGTTGAAAACCCTATTTGGACTAGAATAAGCCTAGGGACGACAAAAATGACCTAAATGTTCGTCCAATGACACAAACACACCTATTGGATGCACAAGATTGGTTAGAAACCCTAATTGGACAATAATAAGCCTGGGGAGGACGAAAATGACCTAAATGTTCATCCAATGACACAAACACACCTATTGGATGCACAAGATTGGCTGAAAACCCTAATTGGACAAGATTAAGCACAGGGACGACGAAAATGACCTAAATGTTCATCCAATGACACAAACACACGTATTGGATACACAAGATTTGTTAGAAACCCTAATTGGACAAGGATAAGCCTAGGGAAGACCAAAATATCCTAAATGTTCATCCAATGACACAAACACACCTATTGGATACACAAGACTGGTTGAAAACCCTAATTGGACAAGAATAAGCCTAGGGAGGACGAAAATGACCTAATTGTTCATCCAATGAGACAAACACACCTATTGGATGCACAAGATTTGTTTGAAACCCTAATTGGACAAGAATAAGCCTAGGGAGGACGAAAATGACCTAAATGTTCATCCAATGACACAAACACACCTATTGGATGCACAAGAATGGTTAGAAACCCTAATTGGACAAGAATAAGCCTAGGGAGGACGAAAATGTCCTAAATATTCATCCAATGATATAAACACACTTATTGGATTCACAAGATTGGTTAGAAACCCTAATTGGACAAGAATCAGCCTAGGGAGGACGAAAATGACCTAAATGTTCATCCAATGACACAAACACACGTATTGGATACACCAGATTTGTTAGAAACCCTAATTGGACAAGAATAAGCAAAGGGAAGACCAAAATATCCTAAATGTTCATCCAATGACACAAACACACCTATTGGATACACAAGATTGGTTGAAAACCCTAATTGGACAAGAATAAGCCTAGGGAGGACGAAAATGACCTAATTGTTCATCCAATGAAACAAACACACCTATTGGATGCACAAGATTTGTTTGAAACCCTAATTGGACAAGAATAAGCCTAGGGAGGACGAAAATGACCTAAATGTTCATCGAATGACACAACCACACCTATTGGATGCACAACATTGGTTGAAAACCCTAATTGGACAAGATTAGCCAAGGTAGGTCAAAAATGAGCTAAATGTTCATCCAATGACACAAACACACCTATTGGATGCACAAGATTGGTTGAAAACCCTAATTGGACAAGAATAAGCCTAGGGAGGACGAAAATGTCCTAAATGTTCATCCAATGATACAAACACACCTATTGGATTCACAAGATTGGTTAGAAACCCTAATTGGACAAGAATGAGCCTAGGGAGGACGAAAATGACCTAAATGTTCATCCATTGACACAAACACACCTATTAGATACACAAGATTGGTTAGAAACCCTAATTGGACAAGAATAAGCTTAGGGAGGACGAAAATGACCTAAATGTTCATCCAATGACACAACCACAGCTATTGGATGCACAAGATTGGTTAGAAACCCTAATTGGACAAGATTAGCCAAGGTAGGACAAAAATGAGCTTAATGTTCATCCAATGACACAAACACACCTATTGGATGCAGAAGATTGGTTGAAAACCCTATTTGAAGTAGAATAACCCTAGGGACGACAAAAATGAGCTAAATGTTCGTCCAATGACACAAACACACCTATTGGATGCACAAGATTAGCTGAAAACCCTAATTGGACAAGATTAAGCATAGGGACGACGAAAATGACCTAAATGTTCATCCAATGACACAAACACACCTATTGGATACACAAGATTTGTTAGAAAGCCTAATTGGACAAGAATAAGCCTAGGGAGGACAAAAATAACCTAAATGTTCATCCAATGACACAAACACACCTATTGGATACACAAGATTGGTTGAAAACCCTATTTGAAGTAGAATAAGCCTAGGGACGACAAAAATGACTTAAATGTTCGTCCAATGACACAAACACACCTATTGGATGCACAAGATTAGCTGAAAACCCTAATTGGACAAGATTAAGCATATGGACGACGAAAATGACCTAAATGTTCATCCAATGACACAAACACACCTATTGGATACACAAGATTTGTTAGAAACCCTAATTGGATAAGAATAAGGCTAGGGAGAACCAAAATAACCTAAATGTTGATCCAATGATACAAACCCACCTATTGGATGCACAAGATTGGTTGAAAACTCTAATTGGACAAGATTAAGCATAGGGAAGACGAAAATGACCTAAATGTTCATCCAATGACACAGACACACCTATTGGATACACATGATTGGTTAGAAACCCTAATTGGACAAGAATAAGCCTAGGGAGGACCAAAATAACCTAAATGTTCATCCAATGACACAAACACAGCTATTGGATGCACAAGATTGGTTGAAAACCCTAATTGGACAAGAATAAGCCTAGGGAGGACCAAAATAACCTAAATGTTCATCCAATGACACAAACACACCTATTGGATGCAGAAGATTGGTTGAAAACCATATTTGGACTAGAATAAGCCTAGGGACGAGAAAAATGACCTAAATGTTCGTCCAATGACACAAACACACCTATTGGATGCACAAGATTGGTTAGAAACCCTAATTGGACAAGAATAAGCCTAGGGAGGACGAAAATGACCTAAATGTTCATCCAATGACACAAACACACCTATTGGATGCAGAAGATTGGTTAGAAACCCTAATTGCACAAGAATAAGCCTAGGGAGGACGAAAATGACCTAATTGTTCATCCAATGAGACAAACCCACCTATTGGATGCACAAGATTGGTTAGAAACCCTAATTGGACAAGAATAAGCCTGGGGAGGACAAAAATGAGCTAAATGTTCATCCAATGACACAAACACACCTATTGGATGCACAAGATTGGCTGAAAACCCTAATTGGACCAGATTAAGCCTAGGGAGGACCAAAATAACCTAAATGTTCATCCAATGACACAAACACACGTATTGGATGCACAAGATTGGTTAGAAACCCTAATTGCACAAGAATAAGCCTAGGGAGGACGAAAATGACCTAATTGTTCATCTAATGAGACAAACACACCTATTGGATGCACAAGATTGGTTGAAAACCCTAATTGGACAAGAATAAGCCTAGGGAGGACGAAAATGAGCTAAATGTTCATCCAATGAGACAAACACACCTATTGGATGCACAAGATTTCTTTGAAACCCTAATTGGACAAGAATAAGACTAGGGAGGACGAAAATGACCTAAATGTTCATCCAATACAACAAACACACCTATTAGATGCACAAGATTGGTTGAAAACCTTAATTGGATAAGATTAAGCCAAGGGTGGACGAAAATGACCTAAATCTTCATCCAATGACACAAACACACCTATTGGATGCAGAACATTAGTTGAAAACCCTAATTGGACAAGATTAAGCCTAAGGACGACGAAAATAACCTAAATGTTCATCCAATGACACAAACACACCTATAGGATACACAAGATAGGTTAGAAACCCGAATTGGATAAGAACTAGCCAAGGGAGGACGAAAATGACCTAATTGTTCATCCAATGACACAAACACACCTATTGGATGCACAAGATTGGTTGAAATCCCTAATTGGACAAGAATAAGCCTAGGGAGGACGAAAATGAATTAAATGTTCATCCAATGACACAAACTCACCTATTAGATATACAAGATTGGTTAGAAACCCTAACTGGACAAGATTAAGCATAGGGACGACGAAAATGACCTAAATGTTCATCCAATGACACAAACACACGTATTGGATACACAAGATTTGTTAGAAACCCTAATTGGACAAGAATAAGCCTAGGGAAGACCAAAATATCCTAAATGTTCATCCAATGACACAAACACACCTATTGGATACACAAGATTGGTTGAAAACCCTAATTGGACAAGAATAAGCCTAGGGAGGACGAAAATGACCTAATTGTTCATCCAATGAGACAAACACACCTATTGGATGCACAAGATTTGTTTGAAACCCTAATTGGACAAGAATAAGTCTAGGGAGGACGAAAATGACCTAAATGTTCATCCAATGACACAACCACACCTATTGGATGCACAACATTGGTTGAAAACCCTAATTGGACAAGATTAGCCAAGGTAGGACAAAAATGAGCTAAATGTTCATCCAATGACACAAACACACCTATTGGATGCACAAGATTGGTTAGAAACCCTAATTGGACAAGAATTAGCCTTGGGAGGACGAAAATTACCTAAATGTTCATCCAATGACACAAACACACCTATTGGATGCACAAGATTGGTTGAAAACCCTAATTGGACAAGAATAAGCCTAGGGAGGACGAAAATGACCTAATTGTTCATCCAATGAGACACACACACCTATTGGATGCACAAGATTTGTTTGAAACCCTAATTGGACAAGAATAAGCCTAGGGAGGACGAAAATGACCTAAATGTTTATCCAATGACACAACCACACGTATTGGATGCACAACATTGGTTGAAAATCCTAATTGGACAAAAATAAGCCTAGGGAGGACGAAAATGAATTAAATGTTTATCCAATGACACAAACACACCTATTGGATACACAAGATTGGTTAGAAACCCTAATTGGACAAGAATAAGCCTAGGGAGGACCAAAATAACCTAAATGTTCATCCAATGACACAAACACACCTATTGGATGCAGAAGATTGGTTGAAAACCCTATTTGGACTAGAATAAGCCTAGGGACGACAAAAATGACCTAAATGTTCGTCCAATGACACAAACACACCTATTGGATGCACAAGATTGGTTAGAAACCCTAATTGGACAAGAATAAGCCTGGGGAGGACGAAAATGACCTAAATGTTCATCCAATGACACAAACACACCTATTGGATGCACAAGATTGGCTGAAAACCCTAATTGGACAAGATTAAGCATAGGGACGACGAAAATGACCTAAATGTTCATCCAATGACACAAACACACGTATTGGATACACAAGATTTGTTAGAAACCCTAATTGGACACGGATAAGCCTAGGGAAGACCAAAATATCCTAAATGTTCATCCAATGACACAAACACACCTATTGGATACACAAGACTGGTTGAAAACCCTAATTGGACAAGAATAAGCCTAGGGAGGACGAAAATGACCTAATTGTTCATCCAATGAGACAAACACACCTATTGGATGCACAAGATTTGTTTGAAACCCTAATTGGACAAGAATAAGCCTAGGGAGGACGAAAATGACCTAAATGTTCATCCAATGACACAAACACACCTATTGGATGCACAAGAATGGTTAGAAACCCTAATTGGACAAGAATAAGCCTAGGGAGGACGAAAATGTCCTAAATATTCATCCAATGATATAAACACACTTATTGGATTCACAAGATTGGTTAGAAACCCTAATTGGACAAGAATCAGCCTAGGGAGGACGAAAATGACCTAAATGTTCATCCAATGACACAAACACACGTATTGGATACACCAGATTTGTTAGAAACCCTAATTGGACAATAATAAGCCTAGGGAAGACCAAAATATCCTAAATGTTCATCCAATGACACAAACACACCTATTGGATACACAAGATTGGTTGAAAACCCTAATTGGACAAGAATAAGCCTAGGGAGGACAAAAATGACCTAATTGTTCATCCAATGAAACAAACACACCTATTGGATGCACAAGATTTGTTTGAAACCCTAATTGGACAAGAATAAGCCTAGGGAGGACGAAAATAACCTAAATGTTCATCGAATGACACAACCACACCTATTGGATGCACAACATTGGTTGAAAACCCTAATTGGACAAGATTAGCCAAGGTAGGTCAAAAATGAGCTAAATGTTCATCCAATGACACAAACACACCTATTGGATGCACAAGATTGGTTGAAAACCCTAATTGGACAAGAATAAGCCTAGGGAGGACGAAAATGAATTAAATGTTCATCCAATGACACGAAAACACCTATTGGATGCACAAGATTGGCTAGAAACTCTAATTGGACAAGAATCAGCCTAGGGAGGACGAAAATGACCTAAATGTTCATCCAATGACTCAACCACACCTATTGGATGCACAAGATTGGTTGAAAACCCTAATTGGACAAGAATCAGCCTTGGGAGGACGAAAATCACCTAAATGTTCATCCAATGACACAAACACACCAATTGGATGCATAAGATTGGTTGAAAACCCTAATTGAACAAGAAAAAGCCTAGGAAGGACGAAAATGACCTAATTGTTCATCCAATGAGACAAACACACCTGTTGGATTCACAAGATTTTTTTGAAACCCTAATTGGACAAGAATAAGCCTAGGAAGGATGAAAATGACCTAAATGTTCCTTCAATGACACAAACACACCTATTGGATGCACAAGTTTGGTTGAAAACCCTAGTTGGACTAGAATAAGCCTAGGGAGGACGAAAATAACCTAAATGTTCATCCAATGACACAAAAACACCTATAGGATACACATGATTGGTTAGAAACCCTAATTGGACAAGAATAAGTCTAGGGAGGACCAAAACAACCTAAATGTTCATCCAATGACACAAACACACCTATTGGATGCACAAGAATGGTTAGAAACCCAAATTGGACAAGAATAAGCCTAGGGAGGACGAAAATGACCTAAATGTTCATCCAATGACACAAACACACCTATTGGATGCAGAAGATTGGTTGAAAACCCTATTTGAACTAGAATAAGCCTAGGGACGACAAAAATGACCTAAATGTTCGTCCAATGACACAAACACACCTATTGGATGCACAAGATTGGTTTGAAACCCTAATTGGACAAGAATAAGCCTAGGGAGGACGAAAATGACCTAAATGTTCATCCAATGACACAACCACACCTATTGGATGCACAACATTGGTTGAAAATCCTAATTGGACAAGATTAGCCAAGGTAGGACAAAAATGAGCTAAATGTTCATCCAATGACACAAACACACCTATTGGATGCACAAGATTGGTTGAAAACCCTAATTGGAAAAGAATAAGCCTAGGGAGGACGAAAATGAATTAAATGTTCATCCAATGACACAAACACACCTATTGGATACACAAGATTGGTTAGAAATCCTAATTGGACAAGAATAAGCCTAGGGAGGACAAAAATAACCAAAATGTTCATCCAATGACACAAACACACCTATTGGATGCAGAAGATTGGTTGAAAACCCTATTTGAACTAGAATAAGCCTAGGGACGACAAAAATGACCTAAATGTTCCTCCAATGACACAAACACACCTATTGGATGCACAAGATTGGTTAGAAACCCTAATTGGACAAGAATCAGCCTAGGGAGGACGAAAATGACCTAAATGTTCATCCAATGACACAAACACACCTATTGGATGCACAAGATTGGTTAGAAACCCTAATTGGACAAGAATAAGCCTAGGGAGGACGAAAATGACCTAAATGTTCATCCAATGACACAACCACACCTATTGGATGCACAACATTGGTTGAAAACCCTAATTGGGCAAGATTAAGCATAGGGACGACGAAAATGACCTAAATGTTCATCCAATGACACAAAAACACCTATTGGATGCACAAGATTGGTTAGAAATCCTAATTGGACAAGAATAAGCCTAGGGAGGACGAAAATGAATTAAATGTTCATCCAATGACAGAAACACACCTATTGGATACACAAGATTGGTTAGAAACCCTAATTGGACAAGAATAAGCCTAGGGACGACGAAAATAATCTAAATGTTCATCCAATGACACAAACACACCTATAGGATACACATGATTGGTTAGAAACCCTAATTGGACAAGAATAAGCCTAGGGAGGACCAAAATAACCTAAATGTTCATCCAATGACACAAACACACCAATTGGATGCACAAGATTGGTTGAAAACCCTAATTGGACAAGAATAAGCCTAGGGAGGACGAAAATGTCCTAAATGTTCATCCAATGATACAAATACACCTATTGGATTCACAAGATTGGTTAGAAACCCTAATTGGACAAGAATCAGCCAAGGGAGGACGAAAATGACCGAAATGTTCATCCAATGACAAAAACACACCTATTGGATGCACAAGATTGGTTAGAAACCCTAATTGGACAAGAATCAGCCTTGGGAGGACGAAAATGACCTAAATGTTCGTCCAATGACACAAACGCACCTATTGGATGCACAAGATTGGTTGAAAACCGTAATTGGACAAGAATAAGCCTAGGGAGGACGAAAATGACCTAATTGTTCATCCAATGAGACACACACACCTATTGGATGCACAAGATTTGTTTGAAACCCTAATCGGACAAGAATAAGCCTAAGGAGGACGAAAATGACCTAAATGTTCATCCAATGACACAACCACACGTATTGGATGCACAACATTGGTTGAAAACCCTAATTGGACAAGATAAAGCATAGGGACGATGAAAATGACCTAATTGTTCATCCAATGACACAAACACACCTATTGGATGCACAAGATTGGTTAGAAATCCTAATTGGACAAGAATAAGCCTAGGGAGGACGAAAATGAATTAAATGTTCATCCAATGACAGAAACACACCTATTGGATACACAAGATTGGTTAGAAACCCTAATTGGACAAGAATAAGCCTAGGGACGACGAAAATAATCTAAATGTTCATCCAATGACACAAACACACCTATAGGATACACATGATTGGTTAGAAACCCTAATTGGACAAGAATAAGCCTAGGGAGGACCAAAATAACCTAAATGTTCATCCAATGACACAAACACACCTATTGGATGCACAAGATTGGTTGAAAACCCTAATTGGACAAGATTAAGCCTAGGGACGACGAAAATGACCTAAATGTTCATCCAATGACACAAACACACCTATTGGATACACAAGATTGGTTAGAAACCCTAATTGGACAAGAATAAGCCTAGGGAGGACCAAAATAACCTAAATGTTCATCCAATGACACAAACACACCTATTGGATGCAGAAGATTGGTTGAAAACCATATTTGGACTAGAATAAGCCTAGGGACGAGAAAAATGACCTAAATGTTCGTCCAATGACACAAACACACCTATTGGATGCACAAGATTGGTTAGAAACCCTAATTGGACAAGAATAAGCCTAGGGAGGACGAAAATGACCTAAATGTTCATCCAATGACACAAACACACCTATTGGATGCACAAGATAGGTTAGAAACCCTAATTGGACACGAATCAGCCTTGGGAGGACGAAAATGACCTAAATGTTCATCCAATGACACAAACACACCTATTGGATGCACAAGATTGGTTAGAAACCCTAATTGGACAAGAATAAGCCTAGGGAGGACGAAAATGACCTAAATGTTCATCCAATGACACAACCACACCTATTCGATGCACAACGTTGGTTGAAAACCCTAATTGGACAAGATTAAGCATAGGGACGACGAAAATGACCTAAATGTTCATCCAATGACACAAACACACCTATTGGATACACAAGATTGGTTAGAAACCCTAATTGGACAAGAATAAGCCTTGGGAGGACCAAAATAACCTAAATGTTCATCCAATGACACAAACACACCTATTGGATGCACAAGATTGGTTGAAAACCCTAATTGCACAAGATTAAGCCAAGGGAGGACGAAAATGACGTAAATCTTCATCCAATGACACAAACACACCTATTGGATGCACAAGATTGGTTGAAAACCCTAATTGGACAAGATTAAGCCTAGGGATGACGAAAATAACCTAAATGTTCATCCAATGACACAAACACACCTATAGGATACACAAGATTGGTTAGAAACCTTAATTGGACGAGAATTTGCCTAGGGAGGACCAAAATGACCTAAATGTACATGCAATGATACAAACACACCTATTGGATGCACAAGATTGGTTAGAAACCCTAATTTGACAAGAATAAGCCTAGGGAGGACGAAAAAGACCTAAATGTTCATCCAATGACACAAACACACCTATTGGATGCACAAGATTGGTTAGAAACCCTAATTGGACAAGAATCAGCCTAGGGAGGACGAAAATGACCTAAATGTTCATCCAATGACACAAACACACCTATTGGATGCACAAGATTGGTTAGAAACCCTAATTGGACAAGAATCAGCCTTGAGAGGACGAAAATGACCTAAATGTTCATCCAATGACACAAACACACCTATTGGATGCACAAGATTTGTTTGAAACCCTAATTGGACAAGAATAAGCCAAGGGAGGACAAAAATGAGCTAAATGTTCATCCAATGACACAAACACACCTATTGGATGCACAAGATTGGTTAGAAACCCTAATTGGACGAGAATATGCCTAGGGAGGACCAAAATAACCTAAACGTTCATCCAATGACACAAACACACCTATTGGATGCACAAGATTGGTTAGAAACCCTAATTGGACAAGAATCAGCCTAGGGAGGACGAAAATGACCTAAATGTTCATCCAATGACACAAACACACCTATTGGATGCACAAGATTGGTTAGAAACGCTAATTGGACAAGAATCAGCCTTGGGAGGACGAAAATGACCTAAATGTTCATCCAATGACACAAACACACCTATTGGATGCACAAGATTGGTTAGAAATCCTAATTGGACAAGAATAAGCCTAGGGAGGACGAAAATGACCTAAATGTTCATCCAATGACACAAACACACCTATTGGATGCACAACATTGATTAAAAACCCTAATTGGACAAGATTAAGCATAGGGACGACGAAAATGACCTAAATGTTCATCCAATGACACAAACACACCTATTGGATGCACAAGATTGGTTAGAAACCCTAATTGGACAAGAATAAGCCTAGGGAGGACCAAAATAACCTAAATGTTCATCCAATGACCTAATTGTTCATCCAATGAGACAAACACACCTAATGGATACACAAGATTGGTTAGAAACCCTAATTGGACAAGAATAAGCCTAGGGAGGACCAAAATAACCTAAATGTTCATCCAATGACACAAACACACCAATTGGATGCACAAGATTGGTTGAAAACCCTAATTGGACAAGAATAAGCCTAGGGAGGACGAAAATGTCCTAAATGTTCATCCAATGATACAAATACACCTATTGGATTCACAAGATTGGTTAGAAACCCTAATTGGACAAGAATCAGCCAAGGGAGGACGAAAATGACCGAAATGTTCATCCAATGACACAAACACACCTATTGGATGCACAAGATTGGTTAGAAACCCTAATTGGACAAGAATCAGCCTTGGGGGACGAAAATGACCTAAATGTTCATCCAATGACACAAACGCACCTATTGGATGCACAAGATTGGTTGAAAACCCTAATTGGACAAGAATAAGCCTAGGGAGGACGAAAATGACCTAATTGTTCATCCAATGAGACACACACACCTATTGGATGCACAAGATTGTTTGAAACCCTAATCGGACAAGAATAAGCCTAAGGAGGACGAAAATGACCTAAATGTTCATCCAATGACACAACCACACGTATTGGATGCACAACATTGGTTGAAAACCCTAATTGGACAAGATAAAGCATAGGGACGATGAAAATGACCTAATTGTTCATCCAATGACACAAACACACCTATTGGATGCACAAGATTGGTTGAAAATCCTAATTGGACAAGAATAAGCCTAAGGAGGACGAAAATGAATTAAATGTTCATGCAATGACACAAACACACCTATTGGATACACAAGATTGGTTAGAAACCCTAATTGGACAAGAATAAGCCTAGGGAGGACCAAAATAACCTAAATGTTCATCCAATGACACAAACACACCTATTGGATGCAGAAGATTGGTTGAAAACCCTATTTGGACTAGAATAAGCCTAGGGATGACAAAAATGACCTAAATGTTCGTCCAATGACACAAACACACCTATTGGATGCACAAGATTGGTTAGAAACCCTTATTGGACAAGAATAAGCCTGGGGAGGACGAAAATGACCTAAATGTTCATCCAATGACACAAACACACCTATTGAATGCACAAGATTGGCTGAAAACCCTAATTGGACAAGATTAAGCATAGGGACGACGAAAATGACCTAAATGTTCATCCAATGACACAAACACACCTATTGGATGCACAAGATTGGCTGAAAACCCTAATTGGACAAGAATAAGCCTAGGGAAGACCAAAATATCCTAAATGTTCATCCAATGACACAAACACACCTATTGGATATACAAGATTGGTTGAAAATTGTAATTGGACAAGAATAAGCCCAGGGAGGACGAAAATGACCTAATTGTTCATCCAATGAGACAAACACACCTATTGGATGCACAAGATTTGTTTGAAACCCTAATTGGACAAGAATAAGCCTAGGGAGGACGAAAATGACCTAAATTTTCATCCAATGACACAACCACACCTATTGGATGCACAACATTGGTTGAAAACCCTAATTGGACAAGATTAGCCAAGGTAGGACAATAATGAGCTAAATGTTCATCCAATGACACAAACACACCTATTGGATCCACAAGATTGGATGAAAACCCTAATTGGACAAGAATAAGCCTAGGGAGGTTGAAAATGAATTAAATGTTCATCCAATGACACAAACACACCTATTGGATACACAAGATTGGTTAGAAACCCTAATTGGACAAGAATAAGCCTAGGGACGACGAAAATAATCTAAATGTTCATCCAATGACACAAACACACCTATAGGATACACATGATTGGTTAGAAACCCTAATTGGGCAAGAATACGCCTAGGGAGGACAAAAATAACCTAAATGTTCATCCAATGACACAAACACACCAAATGGATGCATAAGATTGGTTGAAAACCCTAATTGGACAAGAAAAAGCCTAGGAAGGACGAAAATGACCTAATTATTCATCCAATGAGACAAACACTCCTATTGGATTTACAAGATTTTTTTGAAACCCTAATTGTACAAGAATAAGCCTAGGAAGGACGAAAATGACCTAAATGTTCCTCCAATGACACAAACACACCTATTGGATGCACAAGATTGGTTGAAAACCCTAATTGGACAAGAATAAGCCTAGGGAGGACGAAAATGAATTTAATGTTCATCCAATGATACAAACACACCTATTAGATACACAAGATTGGTTAGAAACCCTAATTAGACAAGAATAAGCCTAGGGAGGACCAAAATAACCTAAATGTTCATCCAATGACACAAACACACCTATTGGATGCACAAGATTGGTTAGAAACCCTAATTGGACAAGAATCAGCCTAGGGAGGACGAAAATGACCTAAATGTTCGTCCAATGACACAAACACACCTATTGGATGCACAAGATTGGTTGAAAACCCTAATTGGACAAGATTAAGCCTAGGGAGGACGAAAATGTCCTAAATGTTCATCCAATGATACAAACACACCTATTGGATTCACAAGATTGGTTAGAAACCCTAATTGGACAAGAATCAGCCTAGGGAGGACGAAAATAACCTAAATGTTCATCCAATGACACAAACACACCTATAGGATACACATGATTGGTTAGAAACCCTAATTGGACAAGAATCAGCCTTGGGAGGACGAAAATGACCTAAATGTTCATCCAATGACACAAACACACCTATTGGATGCACAAGAATGGTTAGAAACCCAAATTGGACAAGAATAAGCCTAGGGAGGACGAAAATGACCTAAATGTTCATCCAATGATACAAACACACCTATTGGATACACAAGATTGGTTAGAAACCCTAATTGGAAAAGAATCAGCGTAGGGAGGACGAAAATGACTTAAATGTTCATCCAATGACACAACCACACCTATTGGATGCACAACATTGGTTGAAAATCCTAATTGGACAAGATTAGCCAAGGTAGGACAAAAATGAGCTAAATGTTCACCCAATGACACAAACACACCTATTGGATGGACAAGATTGGTTGAAAACCCTAATTGGACAAGAATAAGCCTAGGGAGGACGAAAATGAATTAAATGTTCATCCAATGACACAAACACACCTATTGGATACACAAGATTGGTTAGAAATCCTAATTGGACAAGAATAAGCCTAGGGAGGACAAAAATAACCTAAATGTTCATCCAATGACACAAACACACCTATTGGATGCAGAAGATTGGTTGAAAACCCTATTTGAAGTAGAATAAGCCTAGGGACGACAAAAATGACCTAAATGTTCGTCCAATGACACAAACACACCTATTGGATTCACAAGATTGGTTAGAAACCCTAATTGGACAAGGATCAGCCTAGGGAAGACGAAAATGACCTAAATGTTCATCCAATGACACAAACACACCTATTGGATGCACAAGATTGGTTAGAAACCCTAATTGGACAAGAATAAGCCTAGGGAGGACGAAAATGACCTAAACGTTCATCCAATGACACAACCACACCTATTGGATGCACAAGATTGGTTGAAAACCCTAATTGGACAAGAATAAGCCTAGGGAGGACGAAAATGAATTTAATGTTCATCCAATGATACAAACACACCTATTAGATACACAAGATTGGTTAGAAACCCTAATTAGACAAGAATAAGCCTAGGGAGGACCAAAATAACCTAAATGTTCATCCAATGACATAAACACACCTATTGGATGCAGAAGATTGGTTGAAAACCCTATTTGGACTAGAATAAGCCTATGGACGACAAAAATGACCTAAATGTTCGTCCAATGACACAAACACACCTATTGGATGCACAAGATTGGTTGAAAACCCTAATTGGACAAGATTAAGCCTACGGAGGACGAAAATGTCCTAAATGTTCATCCAATGATACAAACACACCTATTGGATTCACAAGATTGGTTAGAAACCCTAATTGGACAAGAATCAGCCTAGGGAGGACGAAAATGACCTAAATGTTCATCCAATGACACAAACACGCCTATTGGATGTACAAGATTGGTTAGAAACCCTAATTGGACAAGAATCAGCCTTGGGAGGACGAAAATGACCTAAATGTTCATCCAATGACACAAACACACCAATTGAATGCATAAGATTGGTTGAAAACCCTAATTGGACAAGAAAAAGCCTAGGAAGGACGAAAATGACCTAATTGTTCATCCAATGAGACAAACACACCTATTGGATTCACAAGATTTTTTTGAAACCCTAATTGGACAAGAATATGCCTAGGAAGGACGAAAATGACCTAAATGTTCCTCCAATGACACAAACACACCTATTGGATGCACAAGATTGGTTGAAAACCCTAATTGGACAAGAATAAGCCTAGGGAGGACGAAAATAACCTAAATGTTCATCCAATGACACAAACACACCTATAGGATACACGTGATTGGTTAGAAACCCTAATTGGACAAGAATAAGCCTAGGGAGGACCAAAACAACCTAAATGTTCATCCAATGACACAAACACACCTATTGGATGCACAAGAATGGTTAGAAACCCAAATTGGACAAGAATAAGCCTAGGGAGGACGAAAATGACCTAAATGTTCATCCAATGAAACAAACACACCTATAGGATACACATGATTGGTTAGAAACCCTAATTGGACAAGAATAAGCCTAAGGAGGACCAAAACAACCTAAATGTTCATCCAATGATACAAACACACCTATTGGATGCACAAGATTGGTTAGAAACCCTAATTGGACAAGAATAAGCCTAGGGAGGACGGAAATGACCTAAATGTTCATCCAATGACACAACCACACCTATTGGATGCACAACATTGGTTGAAAACCCTAATTGGACAAGATTAAGCATAGGTACGACGAAAATGACCTAAATGTTCATCCAATGACACAAAAACACCTATTGGATGCACAAGATTGGTTAGAAATCCTAATTGGACAAGAATAAGCCTAGGGAGGACGAAAATGAATTAAATGTTCATCCAATGACAGAAACACACCTATTGGATACACAAGATTGGTTAGAAACCCTAATTGGACAAGAATAAGCCTAGGGACGACGAAAATAATCTAAATGTTCATCCAATGACACAACCACACCTATAGGATACACATGATTGGTTAGAAACCCTAATTGGGCAAGAATAAGCCTAGGGAGGACCAAAATAACCTAAATGTTCATCCAATGACACAAACACACCAATTGGATGCACAAGATTGGTTGAAAACCCTAATTGGACAAGAATAAGCCTAGGGAGGACGAAAATGTCCTAAATGTTCATCCAATGATACAAATACACCTATTGGATTCACAAGATTGGTTAGAAACCCTAATTGGACAAGAATCAGCCTAGGGAGGACGAAAATGACCGAAATGTTCATCCAATGACACAAACACACCTATTGGATGCACAAGATTGGTTAGAAACCCTAATTGGACAAGAATCAGCCTTGGGAGGACGAAAATGACCTAAATGTTCATCCAATGACACAAACGCACCTATTGGATGCACAAGATTGGTTAAAAACCTTAATTGGACAAGAATAAGCCTAGGGAGGACGAAAATGACCTAATTGTTCATCCAATGAGACACACACACCTATTGGATGCACAAGATTTGTTTGAAACCCTAATTGGACAAGAATAAGCCTAGGGAGGACGAAAATGACCTAAATGTTCATCCACTGACACAACCACACCTATTGGATGCACAAGATTGGTAGAAAACCCTAATTGGACAAGAATAAGCCTAGGGAGGACGAAAATGAATTTAATGTTCATCCAATGACACAAACACACCTATTAGATACACACGATTGGTTAGAAACCCTAATTGGACAAGAATAAGCCTAGGGAGGACCAAAATAACCTAAATGTTCATCCAATGACATAAACACACCTTTTGGATGCAGAAGATTGGTTGAAAACCCTAATTGGACTAGAATAAGCCTATGGACGACAAAAATGACCTAAATGTTCGTCCAATGACACAAACACACCTATTGGATGCACAAGATTGGTTGAAAACCCTAATTGGACAAGATTAAGCCTAGGGAAGACGAAAATCTCCTAAATGTTCATCCAATGATACAAACACACCTATTGGATTCACAAGATTGGTTAGAAACCCTAATTGGACAAGAATCAGCCTAGGGAGGACGAAAATGACCTAAATGTTCATCCAATGACACAAACACACCTATTGGATGCACAAGATTGGTTAGAAACCCTAATTGGACAAGAATCAGCCTTGGGAGGACGAAAATGACCTAAATGTTCATCCAATGACACAAACACACCAATTGGATGCATAAGATTGGTTGAAAACCCTAATTGGACAAGAAAAAGCCTAGGAAGGACGAAAATGACCTAATTGTTCATCCAATGAGACAAACACACCTATTGGATTCACAAGATATTTTTGAAACCCTAATTGGACAAGAATAAGCCTAGGAAGGACGAAAATGACCTAAATGTTCCTCCAATGACACAAACACACCTATTGGATGCACAAGATTACTTGAAAACCCTAATTGGACAAGAATAAGCCTAGGGAGGACGAAAATGAATTAAATGTTCATCCAATGACAGAAACGCACCTATTGGATACACAAGATTGGTTAGAAACGCTAATTGGACAAGAATAAGCCTAGGGACGACGAAAATAATCTAAATGTTCATCCAATGACACAAACACACCTATAGGATACACATGATTGGTTAGAAACCCTAATTGGGCAAGAATAAGCCTAGGGAGGACCAAAATAACCTAAATGTTCATCCAATGACACAAACACACCAATTGGATGCACAAGATTGGTTGAAAACCCTAATTGGACAAGAATAAGCATAGGGAGGACGAAAATGTCCTAAATGTTCATCCAATGATACAAATACACCTATTGGATTCACAAGATTGGTTAGAAACCCTAATTGGACAAGAATCAGCCTAGGGAGGACGAAAATGACCGAAATGTTCATCCAATGACACAAACACACCTATTGGATGCACAAGATTGGTTAGAAACCCTAATTGGACAAGAATCAGCCTTGGGAGGACGAAAATGACCTAAATGTTCATCCAATGACACAAACGCACCTATTGGATGCACAAGACTGGTTAAAAACCGTAATTGGACAAGAATAAGCCTAGGGAGGACGAAAATGACCTAATTGTTCATCCAATGAGACACACACACCTATTGGATGCACAAGATTGGTGAAAACCCTAATTGGACAAGAATAAGCCTAGGGAGGACGAAAATGAATTAAATGTTCATCCAATGACACAAACACACCTATTGGATACACAAGATTGGTTAGAAACCCTAATTGGACCAGAATAAGCCTAGGGAGGACCAAAATAACCTAAATGTTCATCCAATGACACAAACACACCTATTGGATGCAGAAGATTGGTTGAAAACCCTATTTGGACTAGAATAAGCCTAGGGATGACAAAAATGACCTAAATGTTCGTCCAATGACACAAACACACCTATTGTATGCACAAGATTGGTTAGAAACCCTAATTGGACAAGAATAAGCCTGGGGAGTACGAAAATGACCTAAATGTTCATCCAATGACACAAACACACCTATTGAATGCACAAGATTGGCTGAAAACCCTAATTGGACAAGATTAAGCATAGGGACGACGAAAATGACCTAAATGTTCATCCAATGACACAAACACACGTATTGGATACACAAGATTTGTTAGAAACCCTAATTGGACAAGAATAAGCCTAGGGAAGACCAAAATATCCTAAATGTTCATCCAATGAAACAAACACACCTATTGGATACACAAGATTGGTTGAAAACCGTAATTGGACAAGAATAAGCCCAGGGAGGACGAAAATGACCTAATTGTTCATCCAATGAGACAAACACACCTATTGGATGCACAAGATTTGTTTGAAACCCTAATTGGACAAGAATAAGCCTAGGGAGGACGAAAATGACCTAAATGTTCATCCAATGACACAAACACACCTATTGGATCCACAAGATTGGTTGAAAACCCTAATTGGGCAAGAATAAGCCTAGGGAGGTTGAAAATGAATTAAATGTTCATCCAATGACACAAACACACCTATTGGATACACAAGATTGGTTAGATACCCTAATTGGACAAGAATAAGCCTAGGGACGACGAAAATAATCTAAATGTTCATCCAATCACACAAACACACCTATAGGATACACATGATTGGTTAGAAACCCTAATTGGGCAAGAATAAGCCTAGGGAGGACAAAAATAACCTAAATGTTCATCCAATGACACAAACACACGAATTGGATGCATAAGATTGGTTGAAAACCCTAATTGGACAAGAAAAAGCCTAAGAAGGACGAAAATGACCTAATTGTTCATCCAATGAGACAAACACACCTATTGGATTCACAAGGTTTTTTTGAAACCCTAATTGGACAAGAATAAGCCTAGGAAGGACGAAAATGACCTAAATGTTCCTCCAATGACACAAACACACCTATTGGATGCACAAGATTGGTTGAAAACCCTAATTGGACAAGAATAAGCCTAGGGAGGACGAAAATAACCTAAATGTTCATCCAATGACACAAACACACCTATAGGATACACATGATTGGTTAGAAACCCTAATTGGACAAGAATAAGCCTAGGGAGGACCAAAACAACCTAAATGTTCATCCAATGACACAAACACACCTATTGGATGCACAAGATTGGTTGAAAACCCTAATTGGACAAGAATAAGCCTAGGGAGGACGAAAATGACCTAATTGTTCATCCAATGAGACAAACACACCTATTGGATGCACAAGATTTGTTTGAAACCCTAATTGGACAAGAATAAGCATAGGGAGGACGAAAATGACCTTAATGTTCATCCAATGACACAAACACACCTATTGGATGCACAAGATTAGTTGAAAACCCTAATTGGACAAGATTAAGCCAAGGGAGGACGAAAATGAGCTAAATCTTCATCCAATGACACAAACACACCTATTGGATGCACACGATTGGTTGAAAACCCTAATTGGACAAGAATAAGCGTAGGGAGGACGAAAATGACCTAATTGTTCATCCAATGAGACAAACACACCTATTGGATGCACAAGATTTGTTTGAAACCCTAATTGGACAAGAATAAGCCTAGGGAGGACGAAAATGACCTTAATGTTCATCCAATGACACAAACACACCTATTGGATGCACAAGATTAGTTGAAAACCCTAATTGGACAAGAATAAGCCTAGATAGGACGAAAATGAATTAAATGTTCATCCAATGACACAAACACACCTATTGGATGCACACGATTGGTTGAAAACCCTAATTGGACTAGATTAAACCTAGGGACGACGAAAATAACCTAAATGTTCATCCAATGACACAAACACACCTATAGGATACACAAGATTGGTTAGAAACCCTAATTGGACAAGAATAATCCTAGGGAGGACCAAAATAACCTAAATGTTCATCCAATGACACAAACACACCTATTGGATGCACAAGTTTGGTTAGAAACCCTAATTTGACAAGAATAAGCATAGGGAGGACGAAAATGACCTAAATGTTCATCCAATGACACAAACACACCTATTGGATGCACTAGATTGGTTGAAAACCCTAATTGGACAAGATAAAGCCTAGGGAGGACGAAAATGACCTAAATGTTCATCCAATGACAAAAACACACCTATAGGATACACAAGATTGTATAGAAACCCTAATTGGACAAGAATAAGCCTAGGGCGGACCAAAATAACCTAAATGTTCATCCAATGACACAAACACACCTATTGGATGCACAAGATTGGTTGAAAACCCTAATTGGACAAGTATAAGCCTAGGGAGGATGAAAATGACTTAAATGTTAATCCATTGACACAAACACACCTGTTGGATGCACAAGATTGGTTAGAATACCTAATTGGACAAGAATCAGCCTAGGGAGGACGAAAATGACCTAAATGTTCATCCAATGACACAAACACCCTATTAGATGCACAAGATTGGTTAGAAACCCTAACTGGACAAGAATAAGCCTAGGGAGGACGAAAATGACCTAAATGTTCATCCAATGACACAAACACACCTGTTGGATGCACAAGATTGGTTAGAAAACCTAATTGGACAAGAATCAGCCTAGGGAGGACGAAAATGACTTAAATGTTCATCCAATGACACAAACACACCTATTGGATGCACAACATTGATTAAAAACCCTAATTGGACAAGATTAAGCATAGGGACGACGAAAATGACCTAAATGTTCATCCAATGACACAAACAAACCTATTGGATGCACAAGATTGGTTAGAAATCCTAATTGGACAAGAATAAGCCTAGGGAGGACGAAAATGACCTAAATGTTCATCCAATGACACAAACACACCTATTGGATGCACAACATTGATTAAAAACCCTAATTGGACAAGATTAAGCATAGGGACGACGAAAATGACCTAAATGTTCATCCAATGACACAAACACACCTATTGGATGCACAAGATTGGTTAGAAACCCTAATTGGACAAGAATAAGCCTAGGGAGGACGAAAATGACCTAAATGTTCATCCAATGACACAAACACACCTGTTGGATGCACAAGATTGGTTAGAAAACCTAATTGGACAAGAATCAGCCTAGGGAGGACGAAAATGACCTAAATGTTCATCCAATGACACAAACACACCTATTGGATGCACAAGATTGGTTAGAAACCCTAATTGGACAAGAATCAGCCTAGGGAGGACGAAAATGACCTAAATGTTCATCCAATGAGACAAACACACCTATTGGATGTACAAGATTGGTTAGAAACCCTAATTGGACACGAATCAGCCTAGGGACGACGAAAATGACCTAAATGTTCATCCAATGACACAAACACACCTATTGGATGCACAAGATTGGTTAGAAATCCTAATTGGACAAGAATAAGCCTAGGGAGGACGAAAATGACCTAAATGTTCATCCAATGACACAAACACACCTATTGGATGCACAACATTGATTAAAAACCCTAATTGGACAAGATTAAGCATAGGGACGACGAAAATGACCTAAATGTTCATCCAATGACACAAACACACCTATTGGATGCACAAGATTGGTTAGAAATCCTAATTGGACAAGAATAAGCCTAGGGAAGACGAAAATGACCTAAATGTTCATCCAATGACACAAACACACCTATTGGATGCACAAGATTGGTTAGAAACCCTGATTGCACAAGAATAAGCCTCGGGAGGACGAAAATGAGCTAATTGTTCATCCAATGAGACAAACACACCTATTGGATGCACAAGATTGGTTGAAAACCCTAATTGGACAAGATTAAGCCAAGGACGGACAAAAATGAGCTAAATGTTCATCCAATAACACAAACACACCTATTGGATGCACAAGATTGGTTGAAAACCCTAATTGGACAAGATAAAGCCTAGGGAGGACGAAAATGACCTAAATGTTCATCCAATGACACAAACACACCTATAGGATACACAAGATTGGTTAGAAACCCTAATTGGACAAGAATAAGCCTAGGGCGGACCAAAATAACCTAAATGTTCATCCAATGACACAAACACACCTATTGGATGCACAAGATTGGTTGAAAACCCTAATTGGACAAGTATAAGCCTAGGGAGGATGAAAATGACTTAAATGTTCATCCATTGACACAAACACACCTGTTGGATGCACAAGATTGGTTAGAAAACCTAATTGGACAAGAATCAGCCTAGGGAGGACGAAAATGACCTAAATGTTCATCCAATGACACAAACACCCCTATTGGATGCACAAGATTGGTTAGAAACCCTAATTGGACAAGAATAAGCCTAGGGAGGACGAAAATGACCTAAATGTTCATCCAATGACACAAACACACCTGTTGGATGCACAAGATTGGTTAGAAAACCTAATTGGACAAGAATCAGCCTAGGGAGGACGAAAATGACTTAAATGTTCATCCAATGACACAAACACACCTATTGGATGCACAAGATTGGTTAGAAACCCTAATTGTACAAGAATAAGCCTAGGGAGGACGAAAATGACCTAAATGTTCATCCAATGACACAAACACACCTATTGGATGCACAACATTGATTAAAAACCCTAATTGGACAAGATTAAGCATAGGGACGACGAAAATGACCTAAATGTTCATCCAATGACACAAACACACCTATTGGATGCACAAGATTGGTTAGAAATCCTAATTGGACAAGAATAAGCCTAGGGAAGACGAAAATGAGCTAATTGTTCATCCAATGAGACAAACACACCTATTGGATGCACAAGATTGGTTGAAAACCCTAATTGGACAAGATTAAGCCAAAGGAGGACAAAAATGAGCTAAATGTTCATCCAATGACACAAACACACCTATTGGATACACAAGATTGGTTGAAAACGCTAATTGGACAAGAATAAGCCTAGGGAGAACGAAAATGAATTAAATGTTCATCCAATGACACAAACACACCTATTGGATACACAAAATTGGTTAGAAACCCTAATTGGACAAGAATAAGCCTAGGGAGGACCAAAATAACCTAAATGTTCATCCAATGACACAAACACACCTATTGGATGCAGAAGATTGGTTGAAAACCATATTTGGACTAGAATAAGCCTAGGGACGACAAAATGACCTCAATGTTCGTCCAATGACACAAACACACCTATTGGATGCACAAGATTGGTTAGAAACCCTAATTGGACAAGAATAAGTCTAGGGAGGACGAAAATGACCTAAATGTTCATCCAATGACACAAAGATACCTATTGGATGCACAAGATTGGTTGAAAACCTTAATTGGACAAAATTAAGCATAGGGACGATGAAAATGAATTTAATGTTCATCCCATGACACAAACACACCTATTAGATACACAAGATTGTTAGAAACCCTAATTGGACAAGAATAAGCCTAGGGAGGACCAAAATAACCTAAATGTTCATCCAATGACAGAAACACACCTATTGGATGCAGAAGATTGGTTAAAAACCCTATTTGGACTAGAATAAGCCTATGGACGACAAAAATGACCTAAATGTTCGTCCAATGACACAAACACACCTATTGGATACACAAGATTTGTTAGAAACCCTAATTAGACTAGAATAAGCATAGGGAGAACCAAAATAACCTAAATGTTCATCCAATGACACAAACACACCTATTGGATGCACAAGATTGGTTAGAAACCCTAATTGGACAAGAATAAGCCTAGGGAGGACGAAAATGACCTAAATGTTAATCCAATGACACAAACACACCTATTGGATACACAAGATTGGTTAGAAACCCTAATTGGACAAGAATAAGCCTAGGGAGTACCAAAATAACCTAAATGTTCATCCAATGACACAAACACACCTTTTGGATACACAAGATCGGTTAGAAACACTAATTGGACAAGAATAAGCCTAGGGAGGACCAAAATAACCTAAATGTTCATCCAATGACACAAACACACCTATTGGATGCACAAGATTGATTGAAAACCCAAATTGGACAAGATTAAGCATAGGGACGACGACAATGACCTAAATGTTCATCCAATGACACAAACACACCTATTGGATACACAAAATTGGTTAGAAACCCTAATTGGACAAGAATAAGCCTAGGGAGGACCAAAGTAACCTAAATGTTCATCCAATGACATAAACACACCTATTGGATGCACAAGATTGGCTGAAAACCCTAATTGGACAAGATTAAGCATAGGGACGACGACAATGACCTAAATGTTCATCCAATGACACAAACACACCTATTGGATACACAAGATTGGTTAGAAACCCTAATTGGACAAGAATAAGCCTAGGGAGGACCAAAATAACCTAAATGTTCATCCAATGACACAAACACACCTATTGGATGCACAAGATTGGTTGAAAACCCTAATTGGACAAGAATAAGCCTAGGGAGGACGAAAATGACCTAATTGTTCATCCAATGAGACAAACACACCTATTGGATGCACAAGATTTGTTTGAAACCCTAATTGGACAAGAATAAGCATAGGGAGGACGAAAATGACCTTAATGTTCATCCAATGACACAAACACACCTATTGGATGCACAAGATTAGTTGAAAACCCTAATTGGACAAGATTAAGCCAAGGGAGGACGAAAATGACCTAAATCTTCATCCAATGACACAAACACACCTATTGGATGCACACGATTGGTTGAAAACCCTAATTGGACAAGAATAAGCGTAGGGAGGACGAAAATGACCTAATTGTTCATCCAATGAGACAAACACACCTATTGGATGCACAAGATTTGTTTGAAACCCTAATTAGACAAGAATAAGCCTAGGGAGGACGAAAATGACCTTAATGTTCATCCAATAACACAAACACACCTATTGGATGCACAAGATTAGTTGAAAACCCTAATTGGACAAGAATAAGCCTAGGGAGGACGAAAATGAATTAAATGTTCATCCAATGACACAAACACACCTATTGGATGCACACGATTGGTTGAAAACCCTAATTGGACTAGATTAAACCTAGGGACGACGAAAATAACCTAAATGTTCATCCAATGACACAAACACACCTATAGGATACACAAGATTGGTTAGAAACCCTAATTGGACAAGAATAATCCTAGGGAGGACCAAAATAACCTAAATGTTCATCCAATGACACAAACACACCTATTGGATGCACAAGATTGGTTAGAAACCCTAATTTGACAAGAATAAGCCTAGGGAGGACGAAAATGACCTAAATGTTCATCCAATGACACAAACACACCTATTGGATGCACTAGATTGGTTGAAAACCCTAATTGGACAAGATAAAGCCTAGGGAGGACGAAAATGACCTAAATGTTCATCCAATGACACAAACACACCTATAGGATACACAAGATTGGTTAGAAACCCTAATTGGACAAGAATAAGCCTAGGGCGGACCAAAATAACCTAAATGTTCATCCAATGACACAAACACACCTATTGGATGCACAAGATTGGTTGAAAACCCTAATTGGACAAGTATAAGCCTAGGGAGGATGAAAATGACTTAAATGTTCATCCATTGACACAAACACACCTGTTGGATGCACAAGATTGGTTAGAATACCTAATTGGACAAGAATCAGCCTAGGGAGGACGAAAATGACCTAAATGTTCATCCAATGACACAAACACCCCTATTAGATGCACAAGATTGGTTAGAAACCCTAACTGGACAAGAATAAGCCTAGGGAGGACGAAAATGACCTAAATGTTCATCCAATGACACAAACACACCTGTTGGATGCACAAGATTGGTTAGAAAACCTAATTGGACAAGAATCAGCCTAGGGAGGACGAAAATGACTTAAATGTTCATCCAATGACACAAACACACCTATTGGATGCACAACATTGATTAAAAACCCTAATTGGACAAGATTAAGCATAGGGACGACGAAAATGACCTAAATGTTCATCCAATGACACAAACACACCTATTGGATGCACAAGATTGGTTAGAAATCCTAATTGGACAAGAATAAGCCTAGGGAGGACGAAAATGACCTAAATGTTCATCCAATGACACAAACACACCTATTGGATGCACAAGATTGGTTGAAAACCCTAATTGGACAAGAATAAGCCTAGGGAGGACGAAAATGACCTAATTGTTCATCCAATGAGACAAACACACCTATTGGATGCACAAGATTTGTTTGAAACCCTAATTGGACAAGAATAAGCATAGGGAGGACGAAAATGACCTTAATGTTCATCCAATGACACAAACACACCTATTGGATGCACAAGATTAGTTGAAAACCCTAATTGGACAAGATTAAGCCAAGGGAGGACGAAAATGAGCTAAATCTTCATCCAATGACACAAACACACCTATTGGATGCACACGATTGGTTGAAAACCCTAATTGGACAAGAATAAGCGTAGGGAGGACGAAAATGACCTAATTGTTCATCCAATGAGACAAACACACCTATTGGATGCACAAGATTTGTTTGAAACCCTAATTGGACAAGAATAAGCCTAGGGAGGACGAAAATGACCTTAATGTTCATCCAATGACACAAACACACCTATTGGATGCACAAGATTAGTTGAAAACCCTAATTGGACAAGAATAAGCCTAGATAGGACGAAAATGAATTAAATGTTCATCCAATGACACAAACACACCTATTGGATGCACACGATTGGTTGAAAACCCTAATTGGACTAGATTAAACCTAGGGACGACGAAAATAACCTAAATGTTCATCCAATGACACAAACACACCTATAGGATACACAAGATTGGTTAGAAACCCTAATTGGACAAGAATAATCCTAGGGAGGACCAAAATAACCTAAATGTTCATCCAATGACACAAACACACCTATTGGATGCACAAGATTGGTTAGAAACCCTAATGTGACAAGAATAATCATAGGGAGGACGAAAATGACCTAAATGTTCATCCAATGACACAAACACACCTATTGGATGCACTAGATTGGTTGAAAACCCTAATTGGACAAGATAAAGCCTAGGGAGGACGAAAATGACCTAAATGTTCATCCAATGACAAAAACACACCTATAGGATACACAAGATTGGTTAGAAACCCTAATTGGACAAGAATAAGCCTAGGGCGGACCAAAATAACCTAAATGTTTATCCAATGACACAAACACACCTATTGGATGCACAAGATTGGTTGAAAACCCTAATTGGACAAGTATAAGCCTAGGGAGGATGAACATGACTTAAATGTTCATCCATTGACACAAACACACCTATTGGATGCACAAGATTGGTTGAAAACCCTAATTGGACAAGAATAAGCCTAGGGAGGACGAAAATGACCTAATTGTTCATCCAATGAGACAAACACACCTATTGGATGCACAAGATTTGTTTGAAACCCTAATTGGACAAGAATAAGCATAGGGAGGACGAAAATGACCTTAATGTTCATCCAATGACACAAACACACCTATTGGATGCACAAGATTAGTTGAAAACCCTAATTGGACAAGATTAAGCCAAGGGAGGACGAAAATGAGCTAAATCTTCATCCAATGACACAAACACACCTATTGGATGCACACGATTGGTTGAAAACCCTAATTGGACAAGAATAAGCGTAGGGAGGACGAAAATGACCTAATTGTTCATCCAATGAGACAAACACACCTATTGGATGCACAAGATTTGTTTGAAACCCTAATTGGACAAGAATAAGCCTAGGGAGGACGAAAATGACCTTAATGTTCATCCAATGACACAAACACACCTATTGGATGCACAAGATTAGTTGAAAACCCTAATTGGACAAGAATAAGCCTAGGGAGGACGAAAATGAATTAAATGTTCATCCAATGACACAAACACACCTATTGGATGCACACGATTGGTTGAAAACCCTAATTGGACTAGATTAAACCTAGGGACGACGAAAATAACCTAAATGTTCATCCAATGACACAAACACACCTATAGGATACACAAGATTGGTTAGAAACCCTAATTGGACAAGAATAATCCTAGGGAGGACCAAAATAACCTAAATGTTCATCCAATGACACAAACACACCTATTGGATGCACAAGATTGGTTAGAAACCCTAATTTGACAAGAATAAGCCTAGGGAGGACGAAAATGACCTAAATGTTCATCCAATGACACAAACACACCTATTGGATGCACTAGATTGGTTGAAAACCCTAATTGGACAAGATAAAGCCTAGGGAGGACGAAAATGACCTAAATGTTCATCCAATGACACAAACACACCTATAGGATACACAAGATTGGTTAGAAACCCTAATTGGACAAGAATAAGCCTAGGGCGGACCAAAATAACCTAAATGTTCATCCAATGACACAAACACACCTATTGGATGCACAAGATTGGTTGAAAACCCTAATTGGACAAGTATAAGCCTAGGGAGGATGAAAATGACTTAAATGTTCATCCATTGACACAAACACACCTGTTGGATGCACAAGATTGGTTAGAAAACCTAATTGGACAAGAATCAGCCTAGGGAGGACGAAAATGACCTAAATGTTCATCCAATGACACAAACACCCCTATTGGATGCACAAGATTGGTTAGAAACCCTAATTGGACAAGAATAAGCCTAGGGAGGACGAAAATGACCTAAATGTTCATCCAATGACACAAACACACCTGTTGGATGCACAAGATTGGTTAGAAAACCTAATTGGACAAGAATCAGCCTAGGGAGGACGAAAATGACTTAAATGTTCATCCAATGACACAAACACACCTATTGGATGCACAAGATTGGTTAGAAACCCTAATTGTACAAGAATAAGCCTAGGGAGGACGAAAATGACCTAAATGTTCATCCAATGACACAAACACACCTATTGGATGCACAACATTGATTAAAAACCCTAATTGGACAAGATTAAGCATAGGGACGACGAAAATGACCTAAATGTTCATCCAATGACACAAACACACCTATTGGATGCACAAGATTGGTTAGAAATCCTAATTGGACAAGAATAAGCCTAGGGAAGACGAAAATGAGCTAATTGTTCATCCAATGAGACAAACACACCTATTGGATGCACAAGATTGGTTGAAAACCCTAATTGGACAAGATTAAGCCAAAGGAGGACAAAAATGAGCTAAATGTTCATCCAATGACACAAACACACCTATTGGATACACAAGATTGGTTGAAAACGCTAATTGGACAAGAATAAGCCTAGGGAGAACGAAAATGAATTAAATGTTCATCCAATGACACAAACACACCTATTGGATACACAAAATTGGTTAGAAACCCTAATTGGACAAGAATAAGCCTAGGGAGGACCAAAATAACCTAAATGTTCATCCAATGACACAAACACACCTATTGGATGCAGAAGATTGGTTGAAAACCATATTTGGACTAGAATAAGCCTAGGGACGACAAAATGACCTCAATGTTCGTCCAATGACACAAACACACCTATTGGATGCACAAGATTGGTTAGAAACCCTAATTGGACAAGAATAAGTCTAGGGAGGACGAAAATGACCTAAATGTTCATCCAATGACACAAAGATACCTATTGGATGCACAAGATTGGTTGAAAACCTTAATTGGACAAAATTAAGCATAGGGACGATGAAAATGAATTTAATGTTCATCCCATGACACAAACACACCTATTAGATACACAAGATTGTTAGAAACCCTAATTGGACAAGAATAAGCCTAGGGAGGACCAAAATAACCTAAATGTTCATCCAATGACAGAAACACACCTATTGGATGCAGAAGATTGGTTAAAAACCCTATTTGGACTAGAATAAGCCTATGGACGACAAAAATGACCTAAATGTTCGTCCAATGACACAAACACACCTATTGGATACACAAGATTTGTTAGAAACCCTAATTAGACTAGAATAAGCATAGGGAGAACCAAAATAACCTAAATGTTCATCCAATGACACAAACACACTTATTGGATGCACAAGATTGGTTAGAAACCCTAATTGGACAAGAATAAGCCTAGGGAGGACGAAAATGACCTAAATGTTAATCCAATGACACAAACACACCTATTGGATACACAAGATTGGTTAGAAACCCTAATTGGACAAGAATAAGCCTAGGGAGGACCAAAATAACCTAAATGTTCATCCAATGACACAAACACACCTATTGGATACACAAGATCGGTTAGAAACACTAATTGGACAAGAATAAGCCTAGGGAGGACCAAAATAACCTAAATGTTCATCCAATGACACAAACACACCTATTGGATGCACAAGATTGATTGAAAACCCAAATCGGACAAGATTAAGCATAGGGACGACGACAATGACCTAAATGTTCATCCAATGACACAAACACACCTATTGGATACACAAAATTGGTTAGAAACCCTAATTGGACAAGAATAAGCCTAGGGAGGACCAAAATAACCTAAATGTTCATCCAATGACATAAACACACCTATTGGATGCACAAGATTGGCTGAAAACCCTAATTGGACAAGATTAAGCATAGGGACGATGACAATGACCTAAATGTTCATCCAATGACACAAACACACCTATTGGATACACAAGATTGGTTAGAAACCCTAATTGGACAAGAATAAGACTAGGGAGGACCAAAATAACCTAAATGTTCATCCAATGACACAAACACACCTATTGGATGCACAAGATTGGTTGAAAACCCTAATTGGACAAGAATAAGCCTAGGGAGGACGAAAATGACCTAATTGTTCATCCAATGAGACAAACACACCTATTGGATGCACAAGATTTGTTTGAAACCCTAATTGGACAAGAATAAGCATAGGGAGGACGAAAATGACCTTAATGTTCATCCAATGACACAAACACACCTATTGGATGCACAAGATTAGTTGAAAACCCTAATTGGACAAGATTAAGCCAAGGGAGGACGAAAATGACCTAAATCTTCATCCAATGACACAAACACACCTATTGGATGCACACGATTGGTTGAAAACCCTAATTGGACAAGAATAAGCGTAGGGAGGACGAAAATGACCTAATTGTTCATCCAATGAGACAAACACACCTATTGGATGCACAAGATTTGTTTGAAACCCTAATTAGACAAGAATAAGCCTAGGGAGGACGAAAATGACCTTAATGTTCATCCAATGACACAAACACACCTATTGGATGCACAAGATTAGTTGAAAACCCTAATTGGACAAGAATAAGCCTAGATAGGACGAAAATGAATTAAATGTTCATCCAATGACACAAACACACCTATTGGATGCACACGATTGGTTGAAAACCCTAATTGGACTAGATTAAACCTAGGGACGACGAAAATAACCTAAATGTTCATCCAATGACACAAACACACCTATAGGATACACAAGATTGGTTAGAAACCCTAATTGGACAAGAATAATCCTAGGGAGGACCAAATTAACCTAAATGTTCATCCAATGACACAAACACACCTATTGGATGCACAAGTTTGGTTAGAAACCCTAATTTGACAAGAATAAGCATAGGGAGGACGAAAATGACCTAAATGTTCATCCAATGACACAAACACACCTATTGGATGCACTAGATTGGTTGAAAACCCTAATTGGACAAGATAAAGCCTAGGGAGGACGAAAATGACCTAAATGTTCATCCAATGACAAAAACACACCTATAGGATACACAAGATTGGTTAGAAACCCTAATTGGACAAGAATAAGCCTAGGGCGGACCAAAATAACCTAAATGTTCATCCAATGACACAAACACACCTATTGGATGCACAAGATTGGTTGAAAACCCTAATTGGACAAGTATAAGCCTAGGGAGGATGAAAATGACTTAAATGTTCATCCATTGACACAAACACACCTGTTGGATGCACAAGATTGGTTAGAATACCTAATTGGACAAGAATCAGCCTAGGGAGGACGAAAATGACCTAAATGTTCATCCGATGACACAAACACCCCTATTGGATGCACAAGATTGGTTAGAAACCCTAATTGGACAAGAATAAGCCTAGGGAGGACGAAAATGACCTAAATGTTCATCCAATGACACAAACACACCTGTTGGATGCACAAGATTGGTTAGAAAACCTAATTGGACAAGAATCAGCCTAGGGAGGACGAAAATGACTTAAATGTTCATCCAATGACACAAACACACCTATTGGATGCATAAGATTGGTTGAAAACCCTAATTGGACAAGAAAAAGCCTAGGAAGGACGAAAATGACCTAATTGTTCATCCAATGAGACAAACACACCTATTGGATGCACAAGATTGGTTAGAAACCCTAATTGCACAAGAATAAGCCTAGGGAGGACGAAAATGAGCTAATTGTTCATCCAATGAGACAAACACACCTATTGGATGCACAAGATTGGTTGAAAACCCTAATTGGACAAGTATAAGCCTAGGTAGGATGAAAATGACTTAAATGTTCATCCATTGACACAAACACACCTGTTGGATGCACAAGAATCAGCCTAGGGAGGACGAAAATGACCTAAATGTTCATCCAATGACACAAACACCCCTATTGGATGCACAAGATTGGTTAGAAACCCTAATTGGACAAGAATAAGCCTAGGGAGGACGAAAATGACCTAAATGTTCATCCAATGACACAAACACACCTGTTGGATGCACAAGATTGGTTAGAAAACCTAATTGGACAAGAATCAGCCTAGGGAGGACGAAAATGACTTAAATGTTCATCCAATGACACAAACACACCTATTGGATGCACAACATTGATTAAAAACCCTAATTGGACAAGATTAAGCATAGGGACGACGAAAATGACCTAAATGTTCATCCAATGACACAAACACCCCTATTAGATGCACAAGATTGGTTAGAAACCCTAACTGGACAAGAATAAGCCTAGGGAGGACGAAAATGACCTAAATGTTCATCCAATGACACAAACACACCTGTTGGATGCACAAGATTGGTTAGAAAACCTAATTGGACAAGAATCAGCCTAGGGAGGACGAAAATGACTTAAATGTTCATCCAATGACACAAACACACCTATTGGATGCACAAGATTGGTTGAAAACCCTAATTGGACAAGTATAAGCCTAGGGAGGATGAAAATGACTTAAATGTTCATCCATTGACACAAACACACCTGTTGGATGCACAAGATTGGTTAGAAAACCTAATTGGACAAGAATCAGCCTAGGGAGGACGAAAATGACCTAAATGTTCATCCAATGACACAAACACACCTATTGGATGCACAAGATTGGTTAGAAACCCTAATTGGACAAGAATCAGCCTAGGGAGGACAAAAATGACCTAAATGTTCATCCAATGACACAAACACACCTATTGGATGTACAAGATTGGTTAGAAACCCTAATTGGACACGAATCAGCCTAGGGACGACGAAAATGACCTAAATGTTCATCCAATGACACAAACACACCTATTGGACGCACAAGATTGGTTAGAAACCCTAATTGGACAAGAATAAGCCTAGGGACGACGAAAATGACCTAAATGTTCATCCAATGACACAAACACACCTATTGGATGCACAAGATTGGTTAGAAACCCTAATTGGACAAGAATAAGCCTAGGGAAGACGAAAATGACCTAAATGTTCATCCAATGACACAAACACACCTATTGGATGCACAAGATTGGTTAGAAATCCTAATTGGACAAGAATAAGCCTAGGGAAGACGAAAATGACCTAAATGTTCATCCAATGACACAAACACACCTATTGGATGCACAAGATTGGTTAGAAACCCTAATTGCACAAGAATAAGCCTAGGGAGGACGAAAATGAGCTAATTGTTCATCCAATGAGACAAACACACCTATTGGATGCACAAGATTGGTTGAAAACCCTAATTGGACAAGATTAAGCCAAGGAAGGACAAAAATGAGCTAAATGTTCATCCAATAACACAAACACACCTATTGGATGCACAAGATTGGTTGAAAACCCTAATTGGACAAGAATAAGCCTAGGGAGGACGAAAATGAATTAAATGTTCATCCAATGACACAAACACACCTATTGGATACACAAAATTGGTTAGAAACCCTAATTGGACAAGAATAAGCCTAGGGAGGACCAAAATAACCTAAATGTTCATCCAATGACACAAACACACCTATTGGATGCAGAAGATTGGTTGAAAACCATATTTGGACTAGAATAAACCTAGGGACGACAAAATGACCTCAATGTTCGTCCAATGACACAAACACACCTATTGGATGCACAAGATTGGTTAGAAATCCTAATTGGACAAGAATAAGCCTAGGGAAGACGAAAATGACCTAAATGTTCATCCAATGACACAAACACACCTATTGGATGCACAAGATTGGTTAGAAATCCTAATTGGACAAGAATAAGCTTAGGGAAGGCGAAAATGACCTAAATGTTCATCCAATGACACAAACACAGCTATTGGATGCACAAGATTGGTTAGAAACCCTAATTGCACAAGAATAAGCCTAGGGAGGACGAAAATGAGCTAATTGTTCATCCAATGAGACAAACACACCTATTGGATGCACAAGATTGGTTGAAAACCCTAATTGGACAAGAATAAGCCAAGGAAGGACAAAAATGAGCTAAATGTTCATCCAATAACACAAACACACCTATTGGATGCACAAGATTGGTTGAAAACGCTAATTGGACAAGAATAAGCCTAGGGAGGACGAAAATGAATTAAATGTTCATCCAATGACACAAACACACCTATTGGATACACAAAATTGGTTAGAAACCCTAATTGGACAAGAATAAGCCTAGGGAGGACCAAAATAACCTAAATGTTCATCCAATGACACAAACACACCTATTGGATGCAGAAGATTGGTTGAAAACCATATTTGGACTAGAATAAGCCTAGGGACGACAAAATGACCTCAATGTTCGTCCAATGACACAAACACACCTATTGGATGCACAAGATTGGTTAGAAACCCTAATTGGACAAGAATAAGTCTAGGGAGGACGAAAATGACCTAAATGTTCATCCAATGACACAAAGATACCTATTGGATGCACAAGATTGGTTGAAAACCTTAATTGGACAAAATTAAGCATAGGGACGATGAAAATGAATTTAATGTTCATCCCATGACACAAACACACCTATTAGATACACAAGATTGTTAGAAACCCTAATTGGACAAGAATAAGCCTAGGGAGGACCAAAATAACCTAAATGTTCATCCAATGACAGAAACACACCTATTGGATGCAGAAGATTGGTTAAAAACCCTATTTGGACTAGAATAAGCCTATGGACGACAAAAATGACCTAAATGTTCGTCCAATGACACAAACACACCTATTGGATACACAAGATTTGTTAGAAACCCTAATTAGACTAGAATAAGCATAGGGAGAACCAAAATAACCTAAATGTTCATCCAATGACACAAACACACTTATTGGATGCACAAGATTGGTTAGAAACCCTAATTGGACAAGAATAAGCCTAGGGAGGACGAAAATGACCTAAATGTTAATCCAATGACACAAACACACCTATTGGATACACAAGATTGGTTAGAAACCCTAATTGGACAAGAATAAGCCTAGGGAGGACCAAAATAACCTAAATGTTCATCCAATGACACAAACACACCTATTGGATGCAGAAGATTTGTTGAAAACCCTAATTAGACAAGAATAAGCCTAGGGAGGACGAAAATGACCTAAATGTTCATCCAATGACACAAACACACCTATTGGATACACAAGATTGGTTAGAAACCCTAATTGGACAAGAATAAGCCTAGGGAGGACCAAAATAACCTAAATGTTCATCCAATGACATAAACACACCTATTGGATGCACAAGATTGGCTGAAAACCCTAATTGGACAAGATTAAGCATAGGGACGACGACAATGACCTAAATGTTCATCCAATGACACAAACACACCTATTGGATACACAAGATTGGTTAGAAACCCTAATTGGACAAGAATAAGCCTAGGGAGGACGAAAATAACCTAAATGTTCATCCAATGACACAAACACACCTATTGGATGCACAAGATTGGTTGAAAACCCTAATTGGACAAGAATAAGCCTAGGGAGGACGAAAATGACCTAATTGTTCATCCAATGAGACAAACACACCTATTGGATGCACAAGATTTGTTTGAAACCCTAATTGGACAAGAATAAGCATAGGGAGGACGAAAATGACCTTAATGTTCATCCAATGACACAAACACACCTATTGGATGCACAAGATTAGTTGAAAACCCTAATTGGACAAGATTAAGCCAAGGGAGGACGAAAATGACCTAAATCTTCATCCAATGACACAAACACACCTATTGGATGCACACGATTGGTTGAAAACCCTAATTGGACAAGAATAAGCGTAGGGAGGACGAAAATGACCTAATTGTTCATCCAATGAGACAAACACACCTATTGGATGCACAAGATTTGTTTGAAACCCTAATTGGACAAGAATAAGCCTAGGGAGGACGAAAATGACCTTAATGTTCATCCAATGACACAAACACACCTATTGGATGCACAAGATTAGTTGAAAACCCTAATTGGACAAGAATAAGCCTAGATAGGACGAAAATGAATTAAATGTTCATCCAATGACACAAACACACCTATTGGATGCACACGATTGGTTGAAAACCCTAATTGGACTAGATTAAACCTAGGGACGACGAAAATAACCTAAATGTTCATCCAATGACACAAACACACCTATAGGATACACAAGATTGGTTAGAAACCCTAATTGGACAAGAATAATCCTAGGGAGGACCAAAATAACCTAAATGTTCATCCAATGACACAAACACACCTATTGGATGCACAAGTTTGGTTAGAAACCCTAATTTGACAAGAATAAGCATAGGGAGGACGAAAATGACCTAAATGTTCATCCAATGACACAAACACACCTATTGGATGCACTAGATTGGTTGAAAACCCTAATTGGACAAGATAAAGCCTAGGGAGGACGAAAATGACCTAAATGTTCATCCAATGACAAAAACACACCTATAGGATACACAAGATTGTATAGAAACCCTAATTGGACAAGAATAAGCCTAGGGCGGACCAAAATAACCTAAATGTTCATCCAATGACACAAACACACCTATTGGATGCACAAGATTGGTTGAAAACCCTAATTGGACAAGTATAAGCCTAGGGAGGATGAAAATGACTTAAATGTTAATCCATTGACACAAACACACCTGTTGGATGCACAAGATTGGTTAGAATACCTAATTGGACAAGAATCAGCCTAGGGAGGACGAAAATGACCTAAATGTTCATCCAATGACACAAACACCCTATTAGATGCACAAGATTGGTTAGAAACCCTAACTGGACAAGAATAAGCCTAGGGAGGACGAAAATGACCTAAATGTTCATCCAATGACACAAACACACCTGTTGGATGCACAAGATTGGTTAGAAAACCTAATTGGACAAGAATCAGCCTAGGGAGGACGAAAATGACTTAAATGTTCATCCAATGACACAAACACACCTATTGGATGCACAACATTGATTAAAAACCCTAATTGGACAAGATTAAGCATAGGGACGACGAAAATGACCTAAATGTTCATCCAATGACACAAACACACCTATTGGATGCACAAGATTGGTTAGAAATCCTAATTGGACAAGAATAAGCCTAGGGAGGACGAAAATGACCTAAATGTTCATCCAATGACACAAACACACCTATTGGATGCACAACATTGATTAAAAACCCTAATTGGACAAGATTAAGCATAGGGACGACGAAAATGACCTAAATGTTCATCCAATGACACAAACACACCTATTGGATGCACAAGATTGGTTAGAAATCCTAATTGGACAAGAATAAGCCTAGGGAAGACGAAAATGACCTAAATGTTCATCCAATGACACAAACACACCTATTGGATGCACAAGATTGGTTAGAAACCCTAATTGCACAAGAATAAGCCTCGGGAGGACGAAAATGAGCTAATTGTTCATCCAATGAGACAAACACACCTATTGGATGCACAAGATTGGTTGAAAACCCTAATTGGACAAGATTAAGCCAAGGACGGACAAAAATGAGCTAAATGTTCATCCAATAACACAAACACACCTATTGGATGCACAAGATTGGTTGAAAACCCTAATTGGACAAGATAAAGCCTAGGGAGGACGAAAATGACCTAAATGTTCATCCAATGACACAAACACACCTATAGGATACACAAGATTGGTTAGAAACCCTAATTGGACAAGAATAAGCCTAGGGCGGACCAAAATAACCTAAATGTTCATCCAATGACACAAACACACCTATTGGATGCACAAGATTGGTTGAAAACCCTAATTGGACAAGTATAAGCCTAGGGAGGATGAAAATGACTTAAATGTTCATCCATTGACACAAACACACCTGTTGGATGCACAAGATTGGTTAGAAAACCTAATTGGACAAGAATCAGCCTAGGGAGGACGAAAATGACCTAAATGTTCATCCCATGACACAAACACCCCTATTGGATGCACAAGATTGGTTAGAAACCCTAATTGGACAAGAATAAGCCTAGGGAGGACGAAAATGAGCTAATTGTTCATCCAATGAGACAAACACACCTATTGGATGCACAAGATTGGTTGAAAACCCTAATTGGACAAGATTAAGCCAAGGAAGGACAAAAATGAGCTAAATGTTCATCCAATAACACAAACACACCTATTGGATGCACAAGATTGGTTGAAAACGCTAATTGGACAAGAATAAGCCTAGGGAGGACGAAAATGAATTAAATGTTCATCCAATGACACAAACACACCTATTGGATACACCAAATTGGTTAGAAACCCTAATTGGACAAGAATAAGCCTAGGGAGGACCAAAATAACCTAAATGTTCATCCAATGACACAAACACACCTATAGGATACACATGATTGGTTAGAAACCCTATTTGGACTAGAATAAGCCTAGGGACGACAAAATGACCTCAATGTTCGTCCAATGACACAAACACACCTATTAGATGCACAAGATTGGTTAGAAACCCTAATTGGACAAGAATAAGTCTAGGGAGGACGAAAATGACCTAAATGTTCATCCAATGACACAAAGATACCTATTGGATGCACAAGATTGGTTGAAAACCTTAATTGGACAAAATTAAGCATAGGGACGATGAAAATGAATTTAATGTTCATCCCATGACACAAACACACCTATTAGATACACAAGATTGTTAGAAACCCTAATTGGACAAGAATAAGCCTAGGGAGGACCAAAATAACCTAAATGTTCATCCAATGACAGAAACACACCTATTGGATGCAGAAGATTGGTTAAAAACCCTATTTGGACTAGAATAAGCCTATGGACGACAAAAATGACCTAAATGTTCGTCCAATGACACAAACACACCTATTGGATACACAAGATTTGTTAGAAACCCTAATTAGACTAGAATAAGCATAGGGAGAACCAAAATAACCTAAATGTTCATCCAATGACACAAACACACTTATTGGATGCACAAGATTGGTTAGAAACCCTAATTGGACAAGAATAAGCCTAGGGAGGACGAAAATGACCTAAATGTTAATCCAATGACAGAAACACACCTATTGGATACACAAGATTGGTTAGAAACCCTAATTGGACAAGAATAAGCCTAGGGAGGACCAAAATAACCTAAATGTTCATCCAATGACAGAAACACACCTATTGGATGCAGAAGATTGGTTAAAAACCCTATTTGGACTAGAATAAGCCTATGGACGACAAAAATGACCTAAATGTTCGTCCAATGACACAAACACACCTATTGGATACACAAGATTTGTTAGAAACCCTAATTAGACTAGAATAAGCATAGGGAGAACCAAAATAACCTAAATGTTCATCCAATGACACAAACACACCTATTGGATGCACAAGATTGGTTAGAAACCCTAATTGGACAAGAATAAGCCTAGGGAGGACGAAAATGACCTAAATGTTAATCCAATGACACAAACACACCTATTGGATACACAAGATTGGTTAGAAACCCTAATTGGACAAGAATAAGCCTAGGGAGGACCAAAATAACCTAAATGTTCATCCAATGACACAAACACACCTATTGGATACACAAGATCGGTTAGAAACACTAATTGGACAAGAATAAGCCTAGGGAGGACCAAAATAACCTAAATGTTCATCCAATGACACAAACACACCTATTGGATGCACAAGATTGATTGAAAACCCAAATTGGACAAGATTAAGCATAGGGATGACGAAAATGACCTAAATGTTCATCCAATGACACAAACACACCTATTGGATACACAAGATTGGTTAGAAACCCTAATTGGACAAGAATAAGCCTAGGGAGGACGAAAATGACCTAAATGTTCATCCAATGACACAAACACACCTATTGGATGCACAAGATTGGTTGAAAACCCTAATTGGACAAGAATAAGCATAGGGACGACGAAAATGACCTAAATGTTCATCCAATGACACAAACACACCTATTGGATACACAAGATTGGTTAGAAACCCTAATTGGACAAGAATAAGCCTAGGGAGGACCAAAATAACCTAAATGTTCAACCAATGACACAAACACACCTATTGGATGCACAAGATTGGTTGAAAACCCAAATTGGAAAAGAATAAGCCTAGGGAGGACGAAAATGACCTAATTGTTCATCCAATGAGAGACACACACCTATTGGATGCACAAGATTTGTTTGAAACCCTAATTGGACAAGAATAAGCCTAGGGAGGACGAAAATGAATTAAATGTTCATCCAATGACACAAACACACCTATTGGATACACAAGATTGGTTAGAAACCCTAATTGGACAAGAATAAGCCTAGGGAGGACCAAAATAACCTAAATGTTCATCCAATGACACAAACACACCTATTGGATACACAAGATTGGTTAGAAACCCTAATTGGACAAGAATAAGCCTAGGGAGGACCAAAATAACCTAAATGTTCATCCAATGACACAAACACACCTATTGGATACACAAGATTGGTTAGAAACCCTAATTGGACAAGAATAAGCCTAGGGAGGACCAAAATAACCTAAATGTTCATCCAATGACACAAACACACCTATTGGATACACAAGATCGGTTAGAAACACTAATTGGACAAGAATAAGCCTAGGGAGGACCAAAATAACCTAAATGTTCATCCAATGACACAAACACACCTATTGGATGCACAAGATTGATTGAAAACCCAAATCGGACAAGATTAAGCATAGGGACGACGACAATGACCTAAATGTTCATCCAATGACACAAACACACCTATTGGATACACAAAATTGGTTAGAAACCCTAATTGGACAAGAATAAGCCTAGGGAGGACCAAAATAACCTAAATGTTCATCCAATGACATAAACACACCTATTGGATGCACAAGATTGGCTGAAAACCCTAATTGGACAAGATTAAGCATAGGGACGATGACAATGACCTAAATGTTCATCCAATGACACAAACACACCTATTGGATACACAAGATTGGTTAGAAACCCTAATTGGACAAGAATAAGACTAGGGAGGACCAAAATAACCTAAATGTTCATCCAATGACACAAACACACCTATTGGATGCACAAGATTGGTTGAAAACCCTAATTGGACAAGAATAAGCCTAGGGAGGACGAAAATGACCTAATTGTTCATCCAATGAGACAAACACACCTATTGGATGCACAAGATTTGTTTGAAACCCTAATTGGACAAGAATAAGCATAGGGAGGACGAAAATGACCTTAATGTTCATCCAATGACACAAACACACCTATTGGATGCACAAGATTAGTTGAAAACCCTAATTGGACAAGATTAAGCCAAGGGAGGACGAAAATGACCTAAATCTTCATCCAATGACACAAACACACCTATTGGATGCACACGATTGGTTGAAAACCCTAATTGGACAAGAATAAGCGTAGGGAGGACGAAAATGACCTAATTGTTCATCCAATGAGACAAACACACCTATTGGATGCACAAGATTGGTTAGAAACCCTAATTGGACAAGAATCAGCCTTGGGAGGACGAAAATGACCTAAATGTTCATCCAATGACACAAACACACCAATTGGATGCATAAGATTGGTTGAAAACCCTAATTGGACAAGAAAAAGCCTAGGAAGGACGAAAATGACCTAATTGTTCATCCAATGAGACAAACACACCTATTGGATGCACAAGATTGGTTAGAAACCCTAATTGCACAAGAATAAGCCTAGGGAGGACGAAAATGAGCTAATTGTTCATCCAATGAGACAAACACACCTATTGGATGCACAAGATTGGTTGAAAACCCTAATTGGACAAGATTAAGCCAAGGGAGGACAAAAATGAGCTAAATGTTCATCCAATGACACAAACACACCTATTGGATACACATGATTGGTTGAAAACGCTAATTGGACAAGAATAAGTCTAGGGAGAACGAAAATGAATTAAATGTTCATCCAATGACACAAACACACCTATTGGATACACCAAATTGGTTAGAAACCCTAATTGGACAAGAATAAGCCTAGGGAGGACTAAAATAACCTAAATGTTCATCCAATGACACAAACACACCTATTGGATGCAGAAGATTGGTTGAAAACCATATTTGGACTAGAATAAGCCTAGGGACGACAAAATGACCTCAATGTTCGTCCAATGACACAAACACACCTATTGGATGCACAAGATTGGTTAGAAACCCTAATTGGACAAGAATAAGTCTAGGGAGGACGAAAATGACCTAAATGTTCATCCAATGACACAAAGATACCTATTGGATGCACAAGATTGGTTGAAAACCTTAATTGGACAAAATTAAGCATAGGGACGATGAAAATGAATTTAATGTTCATCCCATGACACAAACACACCTATTAGATACACAAGATTGTTAGAAACCCTAATTGGACAAGAATAAGCCTAGGGAGGACCAAAATAACCTAAATGTTCATCCAATGACAGAAACACACCTATTGGATGCAGAAGATTGGTTAAAAACCCTATTTGGACTAGAATAAGCCTATGGACGACAAAAATGACCTAAATGTTCGTCCAATGACACAAACACACCTATTGGATACACAAGATTTGTTAGAAACCCTAATTAGACTAGAATAAGCATAGGGAGAACCAAAATAACCTAAATGTTCATCCAATGACACAAACACACTTATTGGATGCACAAGATTGGTTAGAAACCCTAATTGGACAAGAATAAGCCTAGGGAGGACGAAAATGACCTAAATGTTCATCCAATGACACAAACACACCTATTGGATACACAAGATTGGTTAGAAACCCTAATTGGACAAGAATAAGCCTAGGGAGGACCAAAATAACCTAAATGTTCATCCAATGACAGAAACACACCTATTGGATGCAGAAGATTGGTTAAAAACCCTATTTGGACTAGAATAAGCCTATGGACGACAAAAATGACCTAAATGTTCGTCCAATGACACAAACACACCTATTGGATACACAAGATTTGTTAGAAACCCTAATTAGACTAGAATAAGCATAGGGAGAACCAAAATAACCTAAATGTTCATCCAATGACACAAACACACTTATTGGATGCACAAGATTGGTTAGAAACCCTAATTGGACAAGAATAAGCCTAGGGAGGACGAAAATGACCTAAATGTTAATCCAATGACAGAAACACACCTATTGGATACACAAGATTGGTTAGAAACCCTAATTGGACAAGAATAAGCCTAGGGAGGACCAAAATAACCTAAATGTTCATCCAATGACACAAACACACCTATTGGATGCAGAAGATTTGTTGAAAACCCTATTTGGACTAGAATAAGCCTAGGGACGACAAAAATGACCTAAAAGTTCATCCAATGACACAAACACACGTATTGGATGCACAAGATTGGTTAGAAACCCTAATTGGACAAGAATAAGCCTAGGGAGGACGAAAATGACCTAAATCTTCATCCAATGACACAAACGCACCTATTGGATACACAAGATTGGTTAGATACCCTAATTGGACAAGAAAAAGCCTAGGGAGGACCAAAATAACCTAAATGTTCATCCAATGACACAAACACACCTATTGGATGCACAAGATTGGTTGAAAACCCTAATTTGATAAGAATAAGCCTAGGGAGAAAGAAAATGACCTAATTGTTCATCCAATGAGACAAACACACCTATTGGATGCACTAGATTGGTTAGAAACCCTAATTGGAATAGAATAAGCCTAGGGAGGACGAAAATGACCTAAATGTTCATACAATGACACAAACACACCTATTGGATGCACAAGATTGGTTAGAAATCCTAATTGGACAAGATTAAGCCTAGGGACGACGAAAATGACCTAAATGTTCATCCAATGACACAAACACACCTATAGGATACAAAAGATTGGTTAGAAACCCTAATTGGACAAGAATAAGCCTAGGGAGGACCAAAATAACCTAAATGTTCATCCAATGTTACAAACATACCTATTGGATGCACAAGATTGGTTGAAAACCCTAATTGGACAAGAATAAGCCTAGGGAGGACAAAAATGACCTAAATGTTCATCGAATGACACAAACACACCTATTGGATGCACAAGATTGGTAAGAAATCCTAATTGGACAAGATTAAGCCTAGGGACGACGAAAATGACCTAAATGTTCATCCAATGACACAAACACACCTATAGGATACAGAAGATTTGTTGAAAACCCTAATTGGACAAGATTAAGCATAGGGACGATGAAAATGACCTAAATGTTCATGCGATGACACAAACACACCTATTGGATACACAAGATTGGTTAGAAACCCTAATTGGACAAGAATAAGCCTAGGGAGGACCAAAATAACCTAAATGTTCATCCAATGACACAAACACACCTATTGGATGCACAAGATTGGTTGAAAACCCTAATTTGACAAGAATAAGCCTAGGGAGGACGAAAATGACCTAATTGTTCATCCAATGAGACAAACACACCTATTGGATTCACACGATTTTTTTGAAACCCTAATTGGACAAGAATAAGCCTAGCAAGGACGAAAATGACCTAAATGTTCATCCAATGACACAAACACACCTATTGGATGCACAAGATTGGTTGAAAACCCTAATTGGACAAGATTAAGCCTAGGGACGACGAAAATAACCTAAATGTTCATCCAATGACACAAACACACCTATTGGATACACAAGATTGGTTAGAAACCCTAATTGGACAAGAATAAGCCTAGGGAGGACCAAAATAACCTAAATGTTCATCCAATGACACAAACACACCTATTGGATGCACAAGATTGATTGAAAACCCAAATTGGACAAGATTAAGCATAGGGACGACGACAATGACCTAAATGTTCATCCAATGACACAAACACACCTATTGGATACACAAAATTGGTTAGAAACCCTAATTGGACAAGAATAAGCCTAGGGAGGACCAAAATAACCTAAATGTTCATCCAATGACACAAACACACCTATTGGATGCACAAGATTGGTTGAAAACCCTAATTGGACAAGAATAAGCCTAGGGAGGACGAAAATGACCTAATTGTTCATCCAATGAGACAAACACACCTATTGGATGCACAAGATTTGTTTGAAACCCTAATTGGACAAGAATAAGCATAGGGAGGACGAAAATGACCTAAATGTTCATCCAATGACACAAACACACCTATTGGATGCACAAGATTAGTTGAAAACCCTAATTGGACAAGATTAAGCCAAGGGAGGACGAAAATGACCTAAATCTTCATCCAATGACACAAACACACCTATTGGATGCACACGATTGGTTGAAAACCCTAATTGGACAAGAATAAGCGTAGGGAGGACGAAAATGACCTAATTGTTCATCCAATGAGACAAACACACCTATTGGATGCACAAGATTTGTTTGAAACCCTAATTAGACAAGAATAAGCCTAGGGAGGACGAAAATGACCTTAATGTTCATCCAATAACACAAACACACCTATTGGATGCACAAGATTAGTTGAAAACCCTAATTGGACAAGAATAAGCCTAGGGAGGACGAAAATGAATTAAATGTTCATCCAATGACACAAACACACCTATTGGATGCACACGATTGGTTGAAAACCCTAATTGGACTAGATTAAACCTAGGGACGACGAAAATAACCTAAATGTTCATCCAATGACACAAACACACCTATAGGATACACAAGATTGGTTAGAAACCCTAATTGGACAAGAATAATCCTAGGGAGGACCAAAATAACCTAAATGTTCATCCAATGACACAAACACACCTATTGGATGCACAAGTTTGGTTAGAAACCCTAATTTGACAAGAATAAGCATAGGGAGGACGAAAATGACCTAAATGTTCATCCAATGACACAAACACACCTATTGGATGCACTAGATTGGTTGAAAACCCTAATTGGACAAGATAAAGCCTAGGGAGGACGAAAATGACCTAAATGTTCATCCAATGACAAAAACACACCTATAGGATACACAAGATTGGTTAGAAACCCTAATTGGACAAGAATAAGCCTAGGGCGGACCAAAATAACCTAAATGTTTATCCAATGACACAAACACACCTATTGGATGCACAAGATTGGTTGAAAACCCTAATTGGACAAGTATAAGCCTAGGGAGGATGAAAATGACTTAAATGTTCATCCATTGACACAAACACACCTGTTGGATGCACAAGATTGGTTAGAATACCTAATTGGACAAGAATCAGCCTAGGGAGGACGAAAATGACGTAATTGTTCATCCAATGACACAAACACACCTATTGGATGCACAAGATTGGTTGAAAACCCTAATTGAACAAGAATAAGCATAGGGACGACGACAATGACCTAAATGTTCATCCAATGACACAAACACACCTATTGGATACACAAGATTGGTTAGAAACCCTAATTGGACAAGAATAAGCCTAGGGAGGACCAAAATAACCTAAATGTTCATCCAATGACATAAACACACCTATTGGATGCACAAGATTGGCTGAAAACCCTAATTGGACAAGATTAAGCATAGGGACGACGACAATGACCTAAATGTTCATCCAATGACACAAACACACCTATTGGATACACAAGATTGGTTAGAAACCCTAATTGGACAAGAATAAGCCTAGGGAGGACGAAAATAACCTAAATGTTCATCCAATGACACAAACACACCTATTGGATGCACAAGATTGGTTGAAAACCCTAATTGGACAAGAATAAGCCTAGGGAGGACGAAAATGACCTAATTGTTCATCCAATGAGACAAACACACCTATTGGATGCACAAGATTTGTTTGAAACCCTAATTGGACAAGAATAAGCATAGGGAGGACGAAAATGACCTTAATGTTCATCCAATGACACAAACACACCTATTGGATGCACAAGATTAGTTGAAAACCCTAATTGGACAAGATTAAGCCAAGGGAGGACGAAAATGACCTAAATCTTCATCCAATGACACAAACACACCTATTGGATGCACACGATTGGTTGAAAACCCTAATTGGACAAGAATAAGCGTAGGGAGGACGAAAATGACCTAATTGTTCATCCAATGAGACAAACACACCTATTGGATGCACAAGATTTGTTTGAAACCCTAATTGGACAAGAATAAGCCTAGGGAGGACGAAAATGACCTTAATGTTCATCCAATGACACAAACACACCTATTGGATGCACAAGATTAGTTGAAAACCCTAATTGGACAAGAATAAGCCTAGATAGGACGAAAATGAATTAAATGTTCATCCAATGACACAAACACACCTATTGGATGCACACGATTGGTTGAAAACCCTAATTGGACTAGATTAAACCTAGGGACGACGAAAATAACCTAAATGTTCATCCAATGACACAAACACACCTATAGGATACACAAGATTGGTTAGAAACCCTAATTGGACAAGAATAATCCTAGGGAGGACCAAAATAACCTAAATGTTCATCCAATGACACAAACACACCTATTGGATGCACAAGATTGGTTAGAAACCCTAATGTGACAAGAATAATCATAGGGAGGACGAAAATGACCTAAATGTTCATCCAATGACACAAACACACCTATTGGATGCACTAGATTGGTTGAAAACCCTAATTGGACAAGATAAAGCCTAGGGAGGACGAAAATGACCTAAATGTTCATCCAATGACAAAAACACACCTATAGGATACACAAGATTGGTTAGAAACCCTAATTGGACAAGAATAAGCCTAGGGCGGACCAAAATAACCTAAATGTTTATCCAATGACACAAACACACCTATTGGATGCACAAGATTGGTTGAAAACCCTAATTGGACAAGTATAAGCCTAGGGAGGATGAACATGACTTAAATGTTCATCCATTGACACAAACACACCTATTGGATGCACAAGATTGGTTGAAAACCCTAATTGGACAAGAATAAGCCTAGGGAGGACGAAAATGACCTAATTGTTCATCCAATGAGACAAACACACCTATTGGATGCACAAGATTTGTTTGAAACCCTAATTGGACAAGAATAAGCATAGGGAGGACGAAAATGACCTTAATGTTCATCCAATGACACAAACACACCTATTGGATGCACAAGATTGGCTGAAAACCCTAATTGGACAAGATTAAGCATAGGGACGACGACAATGACCTAAATGTTCATCCAATGACACAAACACACCTATTGGATACACAAGATTGGTTAGAAACCCTAATTGGACAAGAATAAGCCTAGGGAGGACCAAAATAACCTAAATGTTCATCCAATGACACAAACACACCTATTGGATGCACAAGATTGGTTAGAAACCCTAATTGGACAAGAATAAGCCTAGGGAGGACAAAAATGACCTAATTGTTCGTCCAATGACACAAACACACCTATTGGATGTACAAGATTGGTTAGAAACCCTAATTGGACAAGAATAAGCGTAGGGAGGACGAAAATGACCTAAATGTTAATCCAATGACACAAACACACCTATTGGATACACAAGATTGGTTAGAAACCCTAATTGGACAAGAATAAGCCTAGGGAGGACCAAAATAACCTAAATGTTCATCCAATGACACAAACACACCTATTGGATACACAAGATCGGTTAGAAACACTAATTGGACAAGAATAAGCCTAGGGAGGACCAAAATAACCTAAATGTTCATCCAATGACACAAACACACCTATTGGATGCACAAGATTGATTGAAAACCCAAATCGGACAAGATTAAGCATAGGGACGACGACAATGACCTAAATGTTCATCCAATGACACAAACACACCTATTGGATACACAAAATTGGTTAGAAACCCTAATTGGACAAGAATAAGCCTAGGGAGGACCAAAATAACCTAAATGTTCATCCAATGACATAAACACACCTATTGGATGCACAAGATTGGCTGAAAACCCTAATTGGACAAGATTAAGCATAGGGACGATGACAATGACCTAAATGTTCATCCAATGACACAAACACACCTATTGGATACACAAGATTGGTTAGAAACCCTAATTGGACAAGAATAAGACTAGGGAGGACCAAAATAACCTAAATGTTCATCCAATGACACAAACACACCTATTGGATGCACAAGATTGGTTGAAAACCCTAATTGGACAAGAATAAGCCTAGGGAGGACGAAAATGACCTAATTGTTCATCCAATGAGACAAACACACCTATTGGATGCACAAGATTTGTTTGAAACCCTAATTGGACAAGAATAAGCATAGGGAGGACGAAAATGACCTTAATGTTCATCCAATGACACAAACACACCTATTGGATGCACAAGATTAGTTGAAAACCCTAATTGGACAAGATTAAGCCAAGGGAGGACGAAAATGACCTAAATCTTCATCCAATGACACAAACACACCTATTGGATGCACACGATTGGTTGAAAACCCTAATTGGACAAGAATAAGCGTAGGGAGGACGAAAATGACCTAATTGTTCATCCAATGACACAAACACACCAATTGGATGCATAAGATTGGTTGAAAACCCTAATTGGACAAGAAAAAGCCTAGGAAGGACGAAAATGACCTAATTGTTCATCCAATGAGACAAACACACCTATTGGATGCACAAGATTGGTTAGAAACCCTAATTGCACAAGAATAAGCCTAGGGAGGACGAAAATGAGCTAATTGTTCATCCAATGAGACAAACACACCTATTGGATGCACAAGATTGGTTGAAAACCCTAATTGGACAAGATTAAGCCAAGGGAGGACAAAAATGAGCTAAATGTTCATCCAATGACACAAACA
>JBBPBS010000467.1:942571-1015903 GCA_037974835.1 Cicer judaicum | reverse complement strand
AAACACACCTATTGGATGCACAAGATTGGCTGAAAACCCTAATTGGACAAGATTAAGCATAGGGACGACGACAATGACCTAAATGTTCATCCAATGACACAAACACACCTATTGGATACACAAGATTGGTTAGAAACCCTAATTGGACAAGAATAAGCCTAGGGAGGACCAAAATAACCTAAATGTTCATCCAATGACACAAACACACCTATTGGATGCAGAAGATTGGTTGAAAACCATATTTGGACTAGAATAAGCCTAGGGACGACAAAATGACCTCAATGTTCGTCCAATGACACAAACACACCTATCGGATGCACAAGATTGGTTAGAAACCCTAATTGGACAAGAATAAGCCTAGGGAGGACGAAAATGACCTAAATGTTCATCCAATGACACAAACACACCTATTGGATGCACAACATTGATTAAAAACCCTAATTGGACAAGATTAAGCATAGGGACGACGAAAATGACCTAAATGTTCATCCAATGACACAAACACACCTATTGGATGCACAAGATTGGTTAGAAATCCTAATTGGACAAGAATAAGCCTAGGGAAGACGAAAATGACCTAAATGTTCATCCAATGACACAAACACACCTATTGGATGCACAAGATTGGTTAGAAACCCTAATTGCACAAGAATAAGCCTCGGGAGGACGAAAATGAGCTAATTGTTCATCCAATGAGACAAACACACCTATTGGATGCACAAGATTGGTTGAAAACCCTAATTGGACAAGATAAAGCCTAGGGAGGACGAAAATGACCTAAATGTTCATCCAATGACACAAACACACCTATAGGATACACAAGATTGGTTAGAAACCCTAATTGGACAAGAATAAGCCTAGGGAGGACCAAAATAACCTAAATGTTCATCCAATGACACAAACACACCTATTGGATACACAAGATCGGTTAGAAACACTAATTGGACAAGAATAAGCCTAGGGAGGACCAAAATAACCTAAATGTTCATCCAATGACACAAACACACCTATTGGATGCACAAGATTGATTGAAAACCCAAATCGGACAAGATTAAGCATAGGGACGACGACAATGACCTAAATGTTCATCCAATGACACAAACACACCTATTGGATACACAAAATTGGTTAGAAACCCTAATTGGACAAGAATAAGCCTAGGGAGGACCAAAATAACCTAAATGTTCATCCAATGACATAAACACACCTATTGGATGCACAAGATTGGCTGAAAACCCTAATTGGACAAGATTAAGCATAGGGACGATGACAATGACCTAAATGTTCATCCAATGACACAAACACACCTATTGGATACACAAGATTGGTTAGAAACCCTAATTGGACAAGAATAAGACTAGGGAGGACCAAAATAACCTAAATGTTCATCCAATGACACAAACACACCTATTGGATGCACAAGATTGGTTGAAAACCCTAATTGGACAAGAATAAGCCTAGGGAGGACGAAAATGACCTAATTGTTCATCCAATGAGACAAACACACCTATTGGATGCACAAGATTTGTTTGAAACCCTAATTGGACAAGAATAAGCATAGGGAGGACGAAAATGACCTTAATGTTCATCCAATGACACAAACACACCTATTGGATGCACAAGATTAGTTGAAAACCCTAATTGGACAAGATTAAGCCAAGGGAGGACGAAAATGACCTAAATCTTCATCCAATGACACAAACACACCTATTGGATGCACACGATTGGTTGAAAACCCTAATTGGACAAGAATAAGCGTAGGGAGGACGAAAATGACCTAATTGTTCATCCAATGAGACAAACACACCTATTGGATGCACAAGATTGGTTAGAAACCCTAATTGGACAAGAATCAGCCTTGGGAGGACGAAAATGACCTAAATGTTCATCCAATGACACAAACACACCAATTGGATGCATAAGATTGGTTGAAAACCCTAATTGGACAAGAAAAAGCCTAGGAAGGACGAAAATGACCTAATTGTTCATCCAATGAGACAAACACACCTATTGGATGCACAAGATTGGTTAGAAACCCTAATTGCACAAGAATAAGCCTAGGGAGGACGAAAATGAGCTAATTGTTCATCCAATGAGACAAACACACCTATTGGATGCACAAGATTGGTTGAAAACCCTAATTGGACAAGATTAAGCCAAGGGAGGACAAAAATGAGCTAAATGTTCATCCAATGACACAAACATACCTATTGGATACACATGATTGGTTGAAAACGCTAATTGGACAAGAATAAGCCTAGGGAGAACGAAAATGAATTAAATGTTCATCCAATGACACAAACACACCTATTGGATACACAAAATTGGTTAGAAACCCTAATTGGACAAGAATAAGCCTAGGGAGGACTAAAATAACCTAAATGTTCATCCAATGACACAAACACACCTATTGGATGCAGAAGATTGGTTGAAAACCATATTTGGACTAGAATAAGCCTAGGGACGACAAAATGACCTCAATGTTCGTCCAATGACACAAACACACCTATTGGATGCACAAGATTGGTTAGAAACCCTAATTGGACAAGAATAAGTCTAGGGAGGACGAAAATGACCTAAATGTTCATCCAATGACACAAAGATACCTATTGGATGCACAAGATTGGTTGAAAACCTTAATTGGACAAAATTAAGCATAGGGACGATGAAAATGAATTTAATGTTCATCCCATGACACAAACACACCTATTAGATACACAAGATTGTTAGAAACCCTAATTGGACAAGAATAAGCCTAGGGAGGACCAAAATAACCTAAATGTTCATCCAATGACAGAAACACACCTATTGGATGCAGAAGATTGGTTAAAAACCCTATTTGGACTAGAATAAGCCTATGGACGACAAAAATGACCTAAATATTCGTCCAATGACACAAACACACCTATTGGATACACAAGATTTGTTAGAAACCCTAATTAGACTAGAATAAGCATAGGGAGAACCAAAATAACCTAAATGTTCATCCAATGACACAAACACACTTATTGGATGCACAAGATTGGTTAGAAACCCTAATTGGACAAGAATAAGCCTAGGGAGGACGAAAATGACCTAAATGTTAATCCAATGACAGAAACACACCTATTGGATACACAAGATTGGTTAGAAACCCTAATTGGACAAGAATAAGCCTAGGGAGGACCAAAATAACCTAAATGTTCATCCAATGACACAAACACACCTATTGGATACACAAGATCGGTTAGAAACACTAATTGGACAAGAATAAGCCTAGGGAGGACCAAAATAACCTAAATGTTCATCCAATGACACAAACACACCTATTGGATGCACAAGATTGATTGAAAACCCAAATTGGACAAGATTAAGCATAGGGACGACGACAATGACCTAAATGTTCATCCAATGACACAAACACACCTATTGGATACACAAGATTGGTTAGAAACCCTAATTGGACAAGAATAAGCCTAGGGAGGACCAAAATAACCTAAATGTTCATCCAATGACACAAACACACCTATTGGATGCACAAGATTGGCTGAAAACCCTAATTGGACAAGATTAAGCATAGGGACGACGACAATGACCTAAATGTTCATCCAATGACACAAACACACCTATTGGATACACAAGATTGGTTAGAAACCCTAATTGGACAAGAATAAGCCTAGGGAGGACCAAAATAACCTAAATGTTCATCCAATGACACAAACACACCTATTGGATGCACAAGATTGGTTGAAAACCCTAATTGGACAAGATTAAGCATAGGGACGACGACAATGACCTAAATGTTCATCCAATGACACAAACACACCTATTGGATACACAAGATTGGTTAGAAACCCTAATTGGACAAGAATAAGCCTAGGGAGGACCAAAATAACCTAAATGTTCATCCAATGACACAAACACACCTATTGGATGCAGAAGATTGGTTGAAAACCATATTTGGACTAGAATAAGCCTAGGGACGACAAAATGACCTCAATGTTCGTCCAATGACACAAACACACCTATTGGATGCACAAGATTGGTTAGAAACCCTAATTGGACAAGAATAAGTCTAGGGAGGACGAAAATGACCTAAATGTTCATCCAATGACACAAAGATACCTATTGGATGCACAAGATTGGTTGAAAACCTTAATTGGACAAAATTAAGCATAGGGACGATGAAAATGAATTTAATGTTCATCCCATGACACAAACACACCTATTAGATACACAAGATTGTTAGAAACCCTAATTGGACAAGAATAAGCCTAGGGAGGACCAAAATAACCTAAATGTTCATCCAATGACAGAAACACACCTATTGGATGCAGAAGATTGGTTAAAAACCCTATTTGGACTAGAATAAGCCTATGGACGACAAAAATGACCTAAATGTTCGTCCAATGACACAAACACACCTATTGGATACACAAGATTTGTTAGAAACCCTAATTAGACTAGAATAAGCATAGGGAGAACCAAAATAACCTAAATGTTCATCCAATGACACAAACACACTTATTGGATGCACAAGATTGGTTAGAAACCCTAATTGGACAAGAATAAGCCTAGGGAGGACGAAAATGACCTAAATGTTAATCCAATGACACAAACACACCTATTGGATACACAAGATTGGTTAGAAACCCTAATTGGACAAGAATAAGCCTAGGGAGGACCAAAATAACCTAAATGTTCATCCAATGACACAAACACACCTATTGGATACACAAGATCGGTTAGAAACACTAATTGGACAAGAATAAGCCTAGGGAGGACCAAAATAACCTAAATGTTCATCCAATGACACAAACACACCTATTGGATGCACAAGATTGATTGAAAACCCAAATCGGACAAGATTAAGCATAGGGACGACGACAATGACCTAAATGTTCATCCAATGACACAAACACACCTATTGGATACACAAAATTGGTTAGAAACCCTAATTGGACAAGAATAAGCCTAGGGAGGACCAAAATAACCTAAATGTTCATCCAATGACATAAACACACCTATTGGATGCACAAGATTGGCTGAAAACCCTAATTGGACAAGATTAAGCATAGGGACGATGACAATGACCTAAATGTTCATCCAATGACACAAACACACCTATTGGATACACAAGATTGGTTAGAAACCCTAATTGGACAAGAATAAGACTAGGGAGGACCAAAATAACCTAAATGTTCATCCAATGACACAAACACACCTATTGGATGCACAAGATTGGTTGAAAACCCTAATTGGACAAGAATAAGCCTAGGGAGGACGAAAATGACCTAATTGTTCATCCAATGAGACAAACACACCTATTGGATGCACAAGATTTGTTTGAAACCCTAATTGGACAAGAATAAGCATAGGGAGGACGAAAATGACCTTAATGTTCATCCAATGACACAAACACACCTATTGGATGCACAAGATTAGTTGAAAACCCTAATTGGACAAGATTAAGCCAAGGGAGGACGAAAATGACCTAAATCTTCATCCAATGACACAAACACACCTATTGGATGCACACGATTGGTTGAAAACCCTAATTGGACAAGAATAAGCGTAGGGAGGACGAAAATGACCTAATTGTTCATCCAATGAGACAAACACACCTATTGGATGCACAAGATTGGTTAGAAACCCTAATTGGACAAGAATCAGCCTTGGGAGGACGAAAATGACCTAAATGTTCATCCAATGACACAAACACACCAATTGGATGCATAAGATTGGTTGAAAACCCTAATTGGACAAGAAAAAGCCTAGGAAGGACGAAAATGACCTAATTGTTCATCCAATGAGACAAACACACCTATTGGATTCACAAGATTTTTTTGAAACCCTAATTGGACAAGAATAAGCCTAGGAAGGACGAAAATGACCTAAATGTTCCTCCAATGACACAAACACACCTATTGGATGCACAAGATTACTTGAAAACCCTAATTGGACAAGAATAAGCCAAGGGAGGACGAAAATGAATTAAATGTTCATCCAATGACAGAAACACACCTATTGGATACACAAGATTGGTTAGAAACCCTAATTGGACAAGAATAAGCCTAGGGACGACGAAAATAATCTAAATGTTCATCCAATGACACAAACACACCTATAGGATACACATGATTGGTTAGAAACCCTAATTGGGCAAGAATAAGCCTAGGGAGGACCAAAATAACCTAAATGTTCATCCAATGACACAAACACACCAATTGGATGCACAAGATTGGTTGAAAACCCTAATTGGACAAGAATAAGCATAGGGAGGACGAAAATGTCCTAAATGTTCATCCAATGATACAAATACACCTATTGGATTCACAAGATTGGTTAGAAACCCTAATTGGACAAGAATCAGCCTAGGGAGGACGAAAATGACCGAAATGTTCATCCAATGACACAAACACACCTATTGGATGCACAAGATTGGTTAGAAACCCTAATTGGACAAGAATCAGCCTTGGGAGGACGAAAATGACCTAAATGTTCATCCAATGACACAAACGCACCTATTGGATGCACAAGACTGGTTAAAAACCCTAATTGGACAAGAATAAGCCTAGGGAGGACGAAAATGACCTAATTGTTCATCCAATGAGACACACACACCTATTGGATGCACAAGATTGGTTGAAAACCCTAATTGGACAAGAATAAGCCTAGGGAGGACGAAAATGAATTAAATGTTCATCCAATGACACAAACACACCTATTGGATACACAAGATTGGTTAGAAACCCTAATTGGACCAGAATAAGCCTAGGGAGGACCAAAATAACCTAAATGTTCATCCAATGACACAAACACACCTATTGGATGCAGAAGATTGGTTGAAAACCCTATTTGGACTAGAATAAGCCTAGGGATGACAAAAATGACCTAAATGTTCGTCCAATGACACAAACACACCTATTGTATGCACAAGATTGGTTAGAAACCCTAATTGGACAAGAATAAGCCTGGGGAGGACCAAAATAACCTAAATGTTCATCCAATGACACAAACACACCTATTGGATGCACAAGATTGATTGAAAACCCAAATTGGACAAGATTAAGCATAGGGACGACGACAATGACCTAAATGTTCATCCAATGACACAAACACACCTATTGGATACACAAGATTGGTTAGAAACCCTAATTGGACAAGAATAAGCCTAGGGAGGACCAAAATAACCTAAATGTTCATCCAATGACACAAACACACCTATTGGATGCAGAAGATTGGTTGAAAACCATATTTGGACTAGAATAAGCCTAGGGACGACAAAATGACCTCAATGTTCGTCCAATGACACAAACACACCTATTGGATGCACAAGATTGGTTAGAAACCCTAATTGGACAAGAATAAGTCTAGGGAGGACGAAAATGACCTAAATGTTCATCCAATGACACAAAGATACCTATTGGATGCACAAGATTGGTTGAAAACCTTAATTGGACAAAATTAAGCATAGGGACGATGAAAATGAATTTAATGTTCATCCCATGACACAAACACACCTATTAGATACACAAGATTGTTAGAAACCCTAATTGGACAAGAATAAGCCTAGGGAGGACCAAAATAACCTAAATGTTCATCCAATGACAGAAACACACCTATTGGATGCAGAAGATTGGTTAAAAACCCTATTTGGACTAGAATAAGCCTATGGACGACAAAAATGACCTAAATGTTCGTCCAATGACACAAACACACCTATTGGATACACAAGATTTGTTAGAAACCCTAATTAGACTAGAATAAGCATAGGGAGAACCAAAATAACCTAAATGTTCATCCAATGACACAAACACACTTATTGGATGCACAAGATTGGTTAGAAACCCTAATTGGACAAGAATAAGCCTAGGGAGGACGAAAATGACCTAAATGTTAATCCAATGACACAAACACACCTATTGGATACACAAGATTGGTTAGAAACCCTAATTGGACAAGAATAAGCCTAGGGAGGACCAAAATAACCTAAATGTTCATCCAATGACACAAACACACCTATTGGATACACAAGATCGGTTAGAAACACTAATTGGACAAGAATAAGCCTAGGGAGGACCAAAATAACCTAAATGTTCATCCAATGACACAAACACACCTATTGGATGCACAAGATTGATTGAAAACCCAAATTGGACAAGATTAAGCATAGGGATGACGAAAATGACCTAAATGTTCATCCAATGACACAAACACACCTATTGGATACACAAGATTGGTTAGAAACCCTAATTGGACAAGAATAAGCCTAGGGAGGACGAAAATGACCTAAATGTTCATCCAATGACACAAACACACCTATTGGATGCACAAGATTGGTTGAAAACCCTAATTGGACAAGAATAAGCATAGGGACGACGAAAATGACCTAAATGTTCATCCAATGACACAAACACACCTATTGGATACACAAGATTGGTTAGAAACCCTAATTGGACAAGAATAAGCCTAGGGAGGACCAAAATAACCTAAATGTTCAACCAATGACACAAACACACCTATTGGATGCACAAGATTGGTTGAAAACCCAAATTGGAAAAGAATAAGCCTAGGGAGGACGAAAATGACCTAATTGTTCATCCAATGAGAGACACACACCTATTGGATGCACAAGATTTGTTTGAAACCCTAATTGGACAAGAATAAGCCTAGGGAGGACGAAAATGAATTAAATGTTCATCCAATGACACAAACACACCTATTGGATACACAAGATTGGTTAGAAACCCTAATTGGACAAGAATAAGCCTAGGGAGGACCAAAATAACCTAAATGTTCATCCAATGACACAAACACACCTATTGGATACACAAGATTGGTTAGAAACCCTAATTGGACAAGAATAAGCCTAGGGAGGACCAAAATAACCTAAATGTTCATCCAATGACACAAACACACCTATTGGATACACAAGATTGGTTAGAAACCCTAATTGGACAAGAATAAGCCTAGGGAGGACCAAAATAACCTAAATGTTCATCCAATGACACAAACACACCTATTGGATACACAAGATCGGTTAGAAACACTAATTGGACAAGAATAAGCCTAGGGAGGACCAAAATAACCTAAATGTTCATCCAATGACACAAACACACCTATTGGATGCACAAGATTGATTGAAAACCCAAATCGGACAAGATTAAGCATAGGGACGACGACAATGACCTAAATGTTCATCCAATGACACAAACACACCTATTGGATACACAAAATTGGTTAGAAACCCTAATTGGACAAGAATAAGCCTAGGGAGGACCAAAATAACCTAAATGTTCATCCAATGACATAAACACACCTATTGGATGCACAAGATTGGCTGAAAACCCTAATTGGACAAGATTAAGCATAGGGACGATGACAATGACCTAAATGTTCATCCAATGACACAAACACACCTATTGGATACACAAGATTGGTTAGAAACCCTAATTGGACAAGAATAAGACTAGGGAGGACCAAAATAACCTAAATGTTCATCCAATGACACAAACACACCTATTGGATGCACAAGATTGGTTGAAAACCCTAATTGGACAAGAATAAGCCTAGGGAGGACGAAAATGACCTAATTGTTCATCCAATGAGACAAACACACCTATTGGATGCACAAGATTTGTTTGAAACCCTAATTGGACAAGAATAAGCATAGGGAGGACGAAAATGACCTTAATGTTCATCCAATGACACAAACACACCTATTGGATGCACAAGATTAGTTGAAAACCCTAATTGGACAAGATTAAGCCAAGGGAGGACGAAAATGACCTAAATCTTCATCCAATGACACAAACACACCTATTGGATGCACACGATTGGTTGAAAACCCTAATTGGACAAGAATAAGCGTAGGGAGGACGAAAATGACCTAATTGTTCATCCAATGAGACAAACACACCTATTGGATGCACAAGATTGGTTAGAAACCCTAATTGGACAAGAATCAGCCTTGGGAGGACGAAAATGACCTAAATGTTCATCCAATGACACAAACACACCAATTGGATGCATAAGATTGGTTGAAAACCCTAATTGGACAAGAAAAAGCCTAGGAAGGACGAAAATGACCTAATTGTTCATCCAATGAGACAAACACACCTATTGGATTCACAAGATTGGTTGAAAACCCTAATTGGACAAGAATAAGCCTAGGGGAGGACGAAAATGAATTAAATGTTCATCCAATGACACAAACACACCTATTGGATACACAAGATTGGTTAGAAACCCTAATTGGACCAGAATAAGCCTAGGGAGGACCAAAATAACCTAAATGTTCATCCAATGACACAAACACACCTATTGGATGCAGAAGATTGGTTGAAAACCCTATTTGGACTAGAATAAGCCTAGGGATGACAAAAATGACCTAAATGTTCGTCCAATGACACAAACACACCTATTGTATGCACAAGATTGGTTAGAAACCCTAATTGGACAAGAATAAGCCTGGGGAGGACGAAAATGACCTAAATGTTCATCCAATGACACAAACACACCTATTGAATGCACAAGATTGGCTGAAAACCCTAATTGGACAAGATTAAGCATAGGGACGACGAAAATGACCTAAATGTTCATCCAATGACACAAACACACGTATTGGATACACAAGATTTGTTAGAAACCCTAATTGGACAAGAATAAGCCTAGGGAAGACCAAAATATCCTAAATGTTCATCCAATGAAACAAACACACCTATTGGATACACAAGATTGGTTGAAAACCGTAATTGGACAAGAATAAGCCCAGGGAGGACGAAAATGACCTAATTGTTCATCCAATGAGACAAACACACCTATTGGATGCACAAGATTTGTTTGAAACCCTAATTGGACAAGAATAAGCCTAGGGAGGACGAAAATGACCAAAATGTTCATCCAATGACACAAACACACCTATTGGATCCACAAGATTGGTTGAAAACCCTAATTGGGCAAGAATAAGCCTAGGGAGGTTGAAAATGAATTAAATGTTCATCCAATGACACAAACACACCTATTGGATACACAAGATTGGTTAGATACCCTAATTGGACAAGAATAAGCCTAGGGACGACGAAAATGACCTAAATGTTCATCCAATGACACAAACACACCAATTGGATGCATAAGATTGGTTGAAAACCCTAATTGGACAAGAAAAAGCCTAGGAAGGACGAAAATGACCTAATTGTTCATCCAATGAGACAAACACACCTATTGGATTCACAAGATTTTTTTGAAACCCTAATTGGACAAGAATAAGCCTAGGAAGGACGAAAATGACCTAAATGTTCCTCCAATGACACAAACACACCTATTGGATGCACAAGATTACTTGAAAACCCTAATTGGACAAGAATAAGCCTAGGGAGGACGAAAATGAATTAAATGTTCATCCAATGACAGAAACACACCTATTGGATACACAAGATTGGTTAGAAACCCTAATTGGACAAGAATAAGCCTAGGGACGACGAAAATAATCTAAATGTTCATCCAATGACACAAACACACCTATAGGATACACATGATTGGTTAGAAACCCTAATTGGGCAAGAATAAGCCTAGGGAGGACCAAAATAACCTAAATGTTCATCCAATGACACAAACACACCAATTGGATGCACAAGATTGGTTGAAAACCCTAATTGGACAAGAATAAGCATAGGGAGGACGAAAATGTCCTAAATGTTCATCCAATGATACAAATACACCTATTGGATTCACAAGATTGGTTAGAAACCCTAATTGGACAAGAATCAGCCTAGGGAGGACGAAAATGACCGAAATGTTCATCCAATGACACAAACACACCTATTGGATGCACAAGATTGGTTAGAAACCCTAATTGGACAAGAATCAGCCTTGGGAGGACGAAAATGACCTAAATGTTCATCCAATGACACAAACGCACCTATTGGATGCACAAGACTGGTTAAAAACCCTAATTGGACAAGAATAAGCCTAGGGAGGACGAAAATGACCTAATTGTTCATCCAATGAGACACACACACCTATTGGATGCACAAGATTGGTTGAAAACCCTAATTGGACAAGAATAAGCCTAGGGAGGACGAAAATGAATTAAATGTTCATCCAATGACACAAACACACCTATTGGATACACAAGATTGGTTAGAAACCCTAATTGGACCAGAATAAGCCTAGGGAGGACCAAAATAACCTAAATGTTCATCCAATGACACAAACACACCTATTGGATGCAGAAGATTGGTTGAAAACCCTATTTGGACTAGAATAAGCCTAGGGATGACAAAAATGACCTAAATGTTCGTCCAATGACACAAACACACCTATTGTATGCACAAGATTGGTTAGAAACCCTAATTGGACAAGAATAAGCCTGGGGAGGACGAAAATGACCTAAATGTTCATCCAATGACACAAACACACCTATTGAATGCACAAGATTGGCTGAAAACCCTAATTGGACAAGATTAAGCATAGGGACGACGAAAATGACCTAAATGTTCATCCAATGACACAAACACACGTATTGGATACACAAGATTTGTTAGAAACCCTAATTGGACAAGAATAAACCTAGGGAAGACCAAAATATCCTAAATGTTCATCCAATGAAACAAACACACCTATTGGATATACAAGATTGGTTGAAAACCGTAATTGGACAAGAATAAGCCCAGGGAGGACGAAAATGACCTAATTGTTCATCCAATGAGACAAACACACCTATTGGATGCACAAGATGTGTTTGAAACCCTAATTGGACAAGAATAAGCCTAGGGAGGACGAAAATGACCTAAATGTTCATCCAATGACACAAACACACCTATTGGATCCACAAGATTGGTTGAAAACCCTAATTGGGCAAGAATAAGCCTAGGGAGGTTGAAAATGAATTAAATGTTCATCCAATGACACAAACACACCTATTGGATACACAAGATTGGTTAGATACCCTAATTGGACAAGAATAAGCCTAGGGACGACGAAAATAATCTAAATGTTCATCCAATCACACAAACACACCTATAGGATACACATGATTGGTTAGAAACCCTAATTGGGCAAGAATAAGCCTAGGGAGGACAAAAATAACCTAAATGTTCATCCAATGACACAAACACACGAATTGGATGCATAAGATTGGTTGAAAACCCTAATTGGACAAGAAAAAGCCGAAGAAGGACGAAAATGACCTAATTGTTCATCCAATGAGACAAACACACCTATTGGATTCACAAGATTTTTTTGAAACCCTAATTGGACAAGAATAAGCCTAGGAAGGACGAAAATGACCTAAATGTTCCTCCAATGACACAAACACACCTATTGGATGCACAAGATTGGTTGAAAACCCTAATTGGACAAGAATAAGCCTAGGGAGGACGAAAATAACCTAAATGTTCATCCAATGACACAAACACACCTATAGGATACACATGATTGGTTAGAAACCCTAATTGGACAAGAATAAGCCTAGGGAGGACCAAAACAACCTAAATGTTCATCCAATGACACAAACACACCTATATGATACACATGATTGGTTAGAAACCCTAATTGTACAAGAATAAGCCTAGGGAGGACCAAAACAACCTAAATGTTCATCCAATGACACAAACACACCTATTGGATGCACAAGAATGGTTAGAAACCCAAATTGGACAAGAATAAGCATAGGGAGGACGAAAATGACCTAAATGTTCATCCAATGATACAAACACACCTATTGTATACACAACATTGGTTAGAAACCCTAATTGGACAAGAATCAGCGTAGGGAGGACGAAAATGACCTAAATTTTCATCCAATGACACAAACACACCTATTGGATGCACAAGATTCGTTAGAAACCCTAATTGGACAAGAATCAGCCTTGGGAGGACGAAAATGACCTAAATGTTCATCCAATGACACAAACACACCTATTGGATGCACAAGATTGGTTAGAAACCCTAATTGGACAAGAATAAGCCTAGGGAGGACGAAAATGACCTAAATGTTCATCCAATGACACAAACACACCTATTGGATGCACAAGATTGGTTGGAAACCCTAATTGGACAAGAATAAGCCTAGGGAAGACGAAAATGACCTAATTGTTCATCCAATGACACAAACACACCTATTGGATGCACAAGATTGGTTGAAAACACTAATTGGACAAGAATAAGCCTAGGGATGACGAAAATGAATTTAATGTTCATCCAATGACACAAACACACCTATTAGATACACAAGATTGGTTAGAAACCCTAATTGGACAAGAATAAGCCTAGGGAGGACCAAAATAACCTAAATGTTCATCCAATGACATAAACACACCTATTGGATGCAGAAGATTGGTTGAAAACCCTATTTGGACTAGAATAAGCCTGTGGACGACAAAAATGACCTAAATGTTCGTCCAATGACACAAACACACCTATTGGATGCACAAGATTGGTTGAAAACCTTAATTGGACATGATTAAGCATAGGGACGACGAAAATGACCTAAATGTTCATCCAATGACACAAACACACCTATTGGATACACAAGATTTGTTAGAAACCCTAATTGGACTAGAATAAGCCTAGGGAGAACCAAAATAACCTTAATGTTGATCCAATGATACAAACACAGCTATTGGATGCACAAGATTGGTTGAAAACCCTAATGTGACCAGATTAAGCATAGGGACGACGAAAATGACCTAAATGTTCATCCAATGACACAAACACACCTATTGGATACACAAGATTTGTTAGAAACCCTAATTGGACTAGAATAAGCCTAGGGAGAACCAAAATAACCTTAATGTTGATCCAATGATACAAACACAGCTATTGGATGCACAAGATTGGTTGAAAACCCTAATGTGACCAGATTAAGCATAGGGACGACGAAAATGACCTAAATGTTCATCCAATGACACAAACACACCTATTGGATACACAAGATTGGTTAGAAAGCCTAATTGGACAAGAATAAGCCTAGGGAGGACCAAAATAACCTAAATGTTCATCCAATGACACAAACACACCTATTGGATGCACAAGATTGGTTGAAAACCCTAATTGGACAAGAATAAGCCTAGGGAGGACGAAAATGACCTAATTGTTCATCCAATGAGACAAACACACCTATTGGATACACAAGATTTGTTAGAAACCCTAATTGGACTAGAATAAGCCTAGGGAGAACCAAAATAACCTTAATGTTGATCCAATGATACAAACACAGCTATTGGATGCACAAGATTGGTTGAAAACCCTAATGTGACCAGATTAAGCATAGGGACGAAGAAAATGACCTAAATGTTCATCCAATGACACAAACACACCTATAGGATACACAAGATTGGTTAGAAACCCTAATTGGACAAGAATAAGCCTAGGGCGGACCAAAATAACCTAAATGTTCATCCAATGACACAAACACACCTATTGGATGCACAAGATTGGTTGCAAACCCTAATTGGACAAGAATAAGCCTAGGGAGGACGAAAATGACGTAATTGTTCATCCAATGACACAAACACACCTATTGGATGCACAAGATTGGTTGAAAACCCTAATTGGACAAGATTAAGCATAGGGACGACGACAATGACCTAAATGTTCATCCAATGACACAAACACACCTATTGGATACACAAGATTGGTTAGAAACCCTAATTGGACAAGAATAAGCCTAGGGAGGACCAAAATAACCTAAATGTTCATCCAATGACATAAACACACCTATTGGATGCACAAGATTGGCTGAAAACCCTAATTGGACAAGATTAAGCATAGGGACGACGACAATGACCTAAATGTTCATCCAATGACACAAACACACCTATTGGATACACAAGATTGGTTAGAAACCCTAATTGGACAAGAATAAGCCTAGGGAGGACCAAAATAACCTAAATGTTCATACAATGACACAAACACACCTATTGGATGCACAAGATTGGTTGAAAACCCTAATTGGACAAGAATAAGCCTAGGGAGGACGAAAATGACCTAATTGTTCATCCAATGAGACAAACACACCTATTGGATGCACAAGATTTGTTTGAAACCCTAATTGGACAAGAATAAGCATAGGGAGGACGAAAATGACCTTAATGTTCATCCAATGACACAAACACACCTATTGGATGCACAAGATTAGTTGAAAACCCTAATTGGACAAGATTAAGCCAAGGGAGGACGAAAATGACCTAAATCTTCATCCAATGACACAAACACACCTATTGGATGCACACGATTGGTTGAAAACCCTAATTGGACAAGAATAAGCGTAGGGAGGACGAAAATGACCTAATTGTTCATCCAATGAGACAAACACACCTATTGGATGCACAAGATTTGTTTGAAACCCTAATTAGACAAGAATAAGCCTAGGGAGGACGAAAATGACCTTAATGTTCATCCAATGACACAAACACACCTATTGGATGCACAAGATTAGTTGAAAACCCTAATTGGACAAGAATAAGCCTAGATAGGACGAAAATGAATTAAATGTTCATCCAATGACACAAACACACCTATTGGATGCACACGATTGGTTGAAAACCCTAATTGGACTAAATTAAACCTAGGGACGACGAAAATAACCTAAATGTTCATCCAATGACACAAACACACCTATAGGATACACAAGATTGGTTAGAAACCCTAATTGGACAAGAATAATCCTAGGGAGGACCAAAATAACCTAAATGTTCATCCAATGACACAAACACACCTATTGGATGCACAAGATTGGTTAGAAACCCTAATGTGACAAGAATAATCATAGGGAGGACGAAAATGACCTAAATGTTCATCCAATGACACAAACACACCTATTGGATGCACTAGATTGGTTGAAAACCCTAATTGGACAAGATAAAGCCTAGGGAGGACGAAAATGACCTAAATGTTCATCCAATGATAAAAACACACCTATAGGATACACAAGATTGGTTAGAAACCCTAATTGGACAAGAATAAGCCTAGGGCGGACCAAAATAACCTAAATGTTTATCCAATGACACAAACACACCTATTGGATGCACAAGATTGGTTGAAAACCCTAATTGGACAAGTATAAGCCTAGGGAGGATGAAAATGACTTAAATGTTCATCCATTGACACAAACACACCTGTTGGATGCACAAGATTGGTTAGAATACCTAATTGGACAAGAATCAGCCTAGGGAGGACGAAAATGACGTAATTGTTCATCCAATGACACAAACACACCTATTGGATGCACAAGATTGGTTGAAAACCCTAATTGAACAAGAATAAGCATAGGGACGACGACAATGACCTAAATGTTCATCCAATGACACAAACACACCTATTGGATACACAAGATTGGTTAGAAACCCTAATTGGACAAGAATAAGCCTAGGGAGGACCAAAATAACCTAAATGTTCATCCAATGACATAAACACACCTATTGGATGCACAAGATTGGCTGAAAACCCTAATTGGACAAGATTAAGCATAGGGACGACGACAATGACCTAAATGTTCATCCAATGACACAAACACACCTATTGGATACACAAGATTGGTTAGAAACCCTAATTGGACAAGAATAAGCCTAGGGAGGACCAAAATAACCTAAATGTTCATCCAATGACACAAACACACCTATTGGATGCACAAGATTGGTTGAAAACCCTAATTGGACAAGAATAAGCCTCGGGAGGACGAAAATGAGCTAATTGTTCATCCAATGAGACAAACACACCTATTGGATGCACAAGATTTGTTTGAAACCCTAATTGGACAAGAATAAGCATAGGGAGGACGAAAATGACCTTAATGTTCATCCAATGACACAAACACACCTATTGGATGCACAAGATTAGTTGAAAACCCTAATTGGACAAGATTAAGCCAAGGGAGGACGAAAATGACCTAAATCTTCATCCAATGACACAAACACACCTATTGGATGCACACGATTGGTTGAAAACCCTAATTGGACAAGAATAAGCGTAGGGAGGACGAAAATGACCTTAATGTTCATCCAATGACACAAACACACCTATTGGATGCACAAGATTAGTTGAACACCCTAATTGGACAAGAATAAGCCTAGGGAGGACGAAAATGAATTAAATGTTCATCCAATGACACAAACACACCTATTGGATGCACACGATTGGTTGAAAACCCTAATTGGACAAGATAAAGCCTAGGGAGGACGAAAATGACCTAAATGTTCATCCAATGACACAAACACACCTATAGGATACACAAGATTGGTTAGAAACCCTAATTGGACAAGAATAATCCTAGGGAGGACCAAAATAACCTAAATGTTCATCCAATGACACAAACACACCTATTGGATGCACAAGATTGGTTAGAAACCCTAATTTGACAAGAATAAGCCTAGGGAGGACGAAAATGACCTAAATGTTCATCCAATGACACAAACACACCTATTGGATGCACAAGATTAGATGAAAACCCTAATTGGACAAGATTAAGCCAATGGAGGACGAAAATGACCTAAATCTTCATCCAATGACACAAACACACCTATTGGATGCACAAGATTGGTTGAAAACCCTAATTGGACAAGATTAAGCCTAGGGACGACGAAAATAACCTAAATGTTCATCCAATGACACAAACACACCTATAGGATACACATGATTGGTTAGAAACCCTAATTGGACAAGAATAAGCCTAGGGAGGACCAAAACAACCTAAATGTTCATCCAATGACACAAACACACCTATTGGATGCACAAGATTGGTTGAAAACCCTAATTGGACAAGAATAAGCCTAGGGAGGACGAAAATGACCTAATTGTTCATCCAATGAGACAAACACACCTATTGGATGCACAAGATTTGTTTGAAACCCTAATTGGACAAGAATAAGCATAGGGAGGACGAAAATGACCTTAATGTTCATCCAATGACACAAACACACCTATTGGATGCACAAGATTGGCTGAAAACCCTAATTGGACAAGATTAAGCATAGGGACGACGACAATGACCTAAATGTTCATCCAATGACACAAACACACCTATTGGATACACAAGATTGGTTAGAAACCCTAATTGGACAAGAATAAGCCTAGGGAGGACCAAAATAACCTAAATGTTCATCCAATGACACAAACACACCTATTGGATGCACAAGATTGGTTAGAAACCCTAATTGGACAAGAATAAGCCTAGGGAGGACGAAAATGACCTAAATGTTCATCCAATGACACAAACACACCTACTGGATGAACAAGATTGGTTAGAAACCCTAATTGGACAAGAATCAGTCTAGGGAGGACGAAAATGACCTAAATGTTCATCCAATGACACAAACACACCTATTGGATACACAAGATTGGTTAGAAACCCTAATTGGACAAGAATAAGCCTAGGGAGGACCAAAATAACCTAAATGTTCATCCAATGACACAAACACACCTATTGGATGCAGAAGATTGGTTGAAAACCATATTTGGACTAGAATAAGCCTAGGGACGACAAAATGACCTCAATGTTCGTCCAATGACACAAACACACCTATCGGATGCACAAGATTGGTTAGAAACCCTAATTGGACAAGAATAAGCCTAGGGAGGACGAAAATGACCTAAATGTTCATCCAATGACACAAACACACCTATTGGATGCACAACATTGATTAAAAACCCTAATTGGACAAGATTAAGCATAGGGACGACGAAAATGACCTAAATGTTCATCCAATGACACAAACACACCTATTGGATGCACAAGATTGGTTAGAAATCCTAATTGGACAAGAATAAGCCTAGGGAAGACGAAAATGACCTAAATGTTCATCCAATGACACAAACACACCTATTGGATGCACAAGATTGGTTAGAAACCCTAATTGCACAAGAATAAGCCTCGGGAGGACGAAAATGAGCTAATTGTTCATCCAATGAGACAAACACACCTATTGGATGCACAAGATTGGTTGAAAACCCTAATTGGACAAGATAAAGCCTAGGGAGGACGAAAATGACCTAAATGTTCATCCAATGACACAAACACACCTATAGGATACACAAGATTGGTTAGAAACCCTAATTGGACAAGAATAAGCCTAGGGAGGACCAAAATAACCTAAATGTTCATCCAATGACACAAACACACCTATTGGATACACAAGATCGGTTAGAAACACTAATTGGACAAGAATAAGCCTAGGGAGGACCAAAATAACCTAAATGTTCATCCAATGACACAAACACACCTATTGGATGCACAAGATTGATTGAAAACCCAAATCGGACAAGATTAAGCATAGGGACGACGACAATGACCTAAATGTTCATCCAATGACACAAACACACCTATTGGATACACAAAATTGGTTAGAAACCCTAATTGGACAAGAATAAGCCTAGGGAGGACCAAAATAACCTAAATGTTCATCCAATGACATAAACACACCTATTGGATGCACAAGATTGGCTGAAAACCCTAATTGGACAAGATTAAGCATAGGGACGATGACAATGACCTAAATGTTCATCCAATGACACAAACACACCTATTGGATACACAAGATTGGTTAGAAACCCTAATTGGACAAGAATAAGACTAGGGAGGACCAAAATAACCTAAATGTTCATCCAATGACACAAACACACCTATTGGATGCACAAGATTGGTTGAAAACCCTAATTGGACAAGAATAAGCCTAGGGAGGACGAAAATGACCTAATTGTTCATCCAATGAGACAAACACACCTATTGGATGCACAAGATTTGTTTGAAACCCTAATTGGACAAGAATAAGCATAGGGAGGACGAAAATGACCTTAATGTTCATCCAATGACACAAACACACCTATTGGATGCACAAGATTAGTTGAAAACCCTAATTGGACAAGATTAAGCCAAGGGAGGACGAAAATGACCTAAATCTTCATCCAATGACACAAACACACCTATTGGATGCACACGATTGGTTGAAAACCCTAATTGGACAAGAATAAGCGTAGGGAGGACGAAAATGACCTAATTGTTCATCCAATGAGACAAACACACCTATTGGATGCACAAGATTTGTTTGAAACCCTAATTGGACAAGAATAAGCCTAGGGAGGACGAAAATGACCTTAATGTTCATCCAATGACACAAACACACCTATTGGATGCACAAGATTAGTTGAAAACCCTAATTGGACAAGAATAAGCCTAGATAGGACGAAAATGAATTAAATGTTCATCCAATGACACAAACACACCTATTGGATGCACACGATTGGTTGAAAACCCTAATTGGACTAGATTAAACCTAGGGACGACGAAAATAACCTAAATGTTCATCCAATGACACAAACACACCTATAGGATACACAAGATTGGTTAGAAACCCTAATTGGACAAGAATAATCCTAGGGAGGACCAAAATAACCTAAATGTTCATCCAATGACACAAACACACCTATTGGATGCACAAGATTGGTTAGAAACCCTAATGTGACAAGAATAATCATAGGGAGGACGAAAATGACCTAAATGTTCATCCAATGACACAAACACACCTATTGGATGCACTACATTGGTTGAAAACCCTAATTGGACAAGATAAAGCCTAGGGAGGACGAAAATGACCTAAATGTTCATCCAATGATAAAAACACACCTATAGGATACACAAGATTGGTTAGAAACCCTAATTGGACAAGAATAAGCCTAGGGCGGACCAAAATAACCTAAATGTTTATCCAATGACACAAACACACCTATTGGATGCACAAGATTGGTTGAAAACCCTAATTGGACAAGTATAAGCCTAGGGAGGATGAAAATGACTTAAATGTTCATCCATTGACACAAACACACCTGTTGGATGCACAAGATTGGTTAGAATACCTAATTGGACAAGAATCAGCCTAGGGAGGACGAAAATGACGTAATTGTTCATCCAATGACACAAACACACCTATTGGATGCACAAGATTGGTTGAAAACCCTAATTGAACAAGATTAAGCATAGGGACGACGACAATGACCTAAATGTTCATCCAATGACACAAACACACCTATTGGATACACAAGATTGGTTAGAAACCCTAATTGGACAAGAATAAGCCTAGGGAGGACCAAAATAACCTAAATGTTCATCCAATGACATAAACACACCTATTGGATGCACAAGATTGGCTGAAAACCCTAATTGGACAAGATTAAGCATAGGGACGACGACAATGACCTAAATGTTCATCCAATGACACAAACACACCTATTGGATACACAAGATTGGTTAGAAACCCTAATTGGACAAGAATAAGCCTAGGGAGGACCAAAATAACCTAAATGTTCATCCAATGACACAAACACACCTATTGGATGCACAAGATTGGTTGAAAACCCTAATTGGACAAGAATAAGCCTCGGGAGGACGAAAATGAGCTAATTGTTCATCCAATGAGACAAACACACCTATTGGATGCACAAGATTTGTTTGAAACCCTAATTGGACAAGAATAAGCATAGGGAGGACGAAAATGACCTTAATGTTCATCCAATGACACAAACACACCTATTGGATGCACAAGATTAGTTGAAAACCCTAATTGGACAAGATTAAGCCAAGGGAGGACGAAAATGACCTAAATCTTCATCCAATGACACAAACACACCTATTGGATGCACACGATTGGTTGAAAACCCTAATTGGACAAGAATAAGCGTAGGGAGGACGAAAATGACCTTAATGTTCATCCAATGACACAAACACACCTATTGGATGCACAAGATTAGTTGAACACCCTAATTGGACAAGAATAAGCCTAGGGAGGACGAAAATGAATTAAATGTTCATCCAATGACACAAACACACCTATTGGATGCACACGATTGGTTGAAAACCCTAATTGGACAAGATAAAGCCTAGGGAGGACGAAAATGACCTAAATGTTCATCCAATGACACAAACACACCTATAGGATACACAAGATTGGTTAGAAACCCTAATTGGACAAGAATAATCCTAGGGAGGACCAAAATAACCTAAATGTTCATCCAATGACACAAACACACCTATTGGATGCACAAGATTGGTTAGAAACCCTAATTTGACAAGAATAAGCCTAGGGAGGACGAAAATGACCTAAATGTTCATCCAATGACACAAACACACCTATTGGATGCACAAGATTGGTTAGAAACCCTAATTGGACAAGAATCAGCCTAGGGAGGACGAAAATGACCTAAATGTTCATCCAATAACACAAACACACCTATTGGATGCACAAGATTGGTTAGAAACCCTAATTGGACGAGAATCAGCCTTGGGAGGACGAAAATGACCTAAATGTTCATCCAATGACACAAACACACCTATTGGATGCACAAGATTGGTTAGAAACCCTAATTGGACAAGAATAAGCCTAGGGAGGACGAAAATGACCTAAATGTTCATCCAATGACACAAACACAGCTATTGGATGCACAACATTGGTTAGAAACCCTAATTGCACAAGAATAAGCCTCGGGGGGACGAAAATGAGCTAATTGTTCATCCAATGAGACAAACACACCTATTGGATGCACAAGATTGGTTGAAAACCCTAATTGGACAAGATTAAGCCAAGGAAGGACAAAAATGAGCTAAATGTTCATCCAATAACACAAACACACCTATTGGATGCACAAGATTGGTTGAAAACGCTAATTGGACAAGAATAAGCCTAGGGAGGACGAAAATGAATTAAATGTTCATCCAATGACACAAACACACCTATTGGATGCACAAGATTGGTTAGAAATCCTAATTGGACAAGAATAAGCCTAGGGAGGACGAAAATGACCTAAATGTTCATCCAATGACACAAACACACCTATTGGATGCACAAGATTGGTTAGAAACCCTAATTGGACAAGAATAAGCCTAGGGAGGACCAAAATGACCTAAATGTTCATCCAATGACACAAACACACCTATTGGATGCACAAGATTGGTTGAAAACCCTAATTGGACAAGAATAAGCCTAGGGAGGACGAAAATGACCTAAATGTTCATCCAATGACACAAACACACCTATTGGATACACAAGATTGGTTAGAAACCCTAATTGGACAAGAATAAGCCTAGGGAGGACCAAAATAACCTAAATGTTCATCCAATGACACAAACACACCAATTGGATGCACCAGATTGGTTGAAAACCCTAATTAGACAAGAATAAGCCTAGGGAGGACGAAAATGACCTAAATGTTCATCCAATGACACAAACACACCTATTGGATACACAAGATTGGTTAGAAACCCTAATTGGACAAGAATAAGCCTAGGGAGGACCAAAATAACCTAAATGTTCATCCAATGACACAAACACACCTATTGGATGCAGAAGATTGGTTGAAAACCATATTTGGACTAGAATAAGCCTAGGGACGACAAAATGACCTCAATGTTCGTCCAATGACACAAACACACCTATCGGATGCACAAGATTGGTTAGAAACCCTAATTGGACAAGAATAAGCCTAGGGAGGACGAAAATGACCTAAATGTTCATCCAATGACACAAACACACCTATTGGATGCACAACATTGATTAAAAACCCTAATTGGACAAGATTAAGCATAGGGACGACGAAAATGACCTAAATGTTCATCCAATGACACAAACACACCTATTGGATGCACAAGATTGGTTAGAAATCCTAATTGGACAAGAATAAGCCTAGGGAAGACGAAAATGACCTAAATGTTCATCCAATGACACAAACACACCTATTGGATGCACAAGATTGGTTAGAAACCCTAATTGCACAAGAATAAGCCTCGGGAGGACGAAAATGAGCTAATTGTTCATCCAATGAGACAAACACACCTATTGGATGCACAAGATTGGTTGAAAACCCTAATTGGACAAGATAAAGCCTAGGGAGGACGAAAATGACCTAAATGTTCATCCAATGACACAAACACACCTATAGGATACACAAGATTGGTTAGAAACCCTAATTGGACAAGAATAAGCCTAGGGAGGACCAAAATAACCTAAATGTTCATCCAATGACACAAACACACCTATTGGATACACAAGATCGGTTAGAAACACTAATTGGACAAGAATAAGCCTAGGGAGGACCAAAATAACCTAAATGTTCATCCAATGACACAAACACACCTATTGGATGCACAAGATTGATTGAAAACCCAAATCGGACAAGATTAAGCATAGGGACGACGACAATGACCTAAATGTTCATCCAATGACACAAACACACCTATTGGATACACAAAATTGGTTAGAAACCCTAATTGGACAAGAATAAGCCTAGGGAGGACCAAAATAACCTAAATGTTCATCCAATGACATAAACACACCTATTGGATGCACAAGATTGGCTGAAAACCCTAATTGGACAAGATTAAGCATAGGGACGATGACAATGACCTAAATGTTCATCCAATGACACAAACACACCTATTGGATACACAAGATTGGTTAGAAACCCTAATTGGACAAGAATAAGACTAGGGAGGACCAAAATAACCTAAATGTTCATCCAATGACACAAACACACCTATTGGATGCACAAGATTGGTTGAAAACCCTAATTGGACAAGAATAAGCCTAGGGAGGACGAAAATGACCTAATTGTTCATCCAATGAGACAAACACACCTATTGGATGCACAAGATTTGTTTGAAACCCTAATTGGACAAGAATAAGCATAGGGAGGACGAAAATGACCTTAATGTTCATCCAATGACACAAACACACCTATTGGATGCACAAGATTAGTTGAAAACCCTAATTGGACAAGATTAAGCCAAGGGAGGACGAAAATGACCTAAATCTTCATCCAATGACACAAACACACCTATTGGATGCACACGATTGGTTGAAAACCCTAATTGGACAAGAATAAGCGTAGGGAGGACGAAAATGACCTAATTGTTCATCCAATGAGACAAACGCACCTATTGGATGCACAAGATTTGTTTGAAACCCTAATTGGACAAGAATAAGCCTAGGGAGGACGAAAATGACCTTAATGTTCATCCAATGACACAAACACACCTATTGGATGCACAAGATTAGTTGAACACCCTAATTGGACAAGAATAAGCCTAGGGAGGACGAAAATGAATTAAATGTTCATCCAATGACACAAACACACCTATTGGATGCACACGATTGGTTGAAAACCCTAATTGGACTAGATTAAACCTAGGGACGACGAAAATAACCTAAATGTTCATCCAATGACACAAACACACCTATAGGATACACAAGATTGGTTAGAAACCCTAATTGGACAAGAATAATCCTAGGGAGGACCAAAATAACCTAAATGTTCATCCAATGACACAAACACACCTATTGGATGCACAAGTTTGGTTAGAAACCCTAATTTGACAAGAATAAGCATAGGGAGGACGAAAATGACCTAAATGTTCATCCAATGACACAAACACACCTATTGGATGCACTAGATTGGTTGAAAACCCTAATTGGACAAGATAAAGCCTAGGGAGGACGAAAATGACCTAAATGTTCATCCAATGACAAAAACACACCTATAGGATACACAAGATTGGTTAGAAACCCTAATTGGACAAGAATAAGCCTAGGGTGGACCAAAATAACCTAAATGTTCATCCAATGACACAAACACACCTATTGGATGCACAAGATTGGTTGAAAACCCTAATTGGACAAGTATAAGCCTAGGGAGGATGAAAAAGACTTAAATGTTCATCCATTGACACAAACACACCTGTTGGATGCACAAGATTGGTTAGAATACCTAATTGGACAAGAATCAGCCTAGGGAGGACGAAAATGACCTAAATGTTCATCCAATGACACAAACACACCTATTGGATGCACAACATTGATTAAAAACCCTAATTGGACAAGATTAAGCATAGGGACGACGAAAATGACCTAAATGTTCATCCAATGACACAAACACACCTATTGGATGCACAAGATTGGTTAGAAATCCTAATTGGACAAGAATAAGCCTAGGGAAGACGAAAATGACCTAAATGTTCATACAATGACACAAACACACCTATTGGATGCACAAGATTGGTTAGAAACCCTAATTGCATAAGAATAAGCCTAGGGAGGACGAAAATGAGCTAATTGTTCATCCAATGAGACAAACACACCTATTGGATGCACAAGATTGGTTGAAAACCCTAATTGGACAAGATTAAGCCAAGGAAGGACAAAAATGAGCTAAATGTTCATCCAATAACACAAACACACCTATTGGATGCACAAGATTGGTTGAAAACGCTAATTGGACAAGAATAAGCCTAGGGAGGACGAAAATGAATTAAATGTTCATCCAATGACACAAACACACCTATTGGATACACAAAATTGGTTAGAAACCCTAATTGGACAAGAATAAGCCTAGGGAGGACCAAAATAACCTAAATGTTCATCCAATGACACAAACACACCTATTGGATGCAGAAGATTGGTTGAAAACCATATTTGGACTAGAATAAACCTAGGGACGACAGAATGACCTCAATGTTCGTCCAATGACACAAACACACCTATTGGATGCACAAGATTGGTTAGAAACCCTAATTGGACAAGAATAAGCCTAGGGAGGACGAAAATGACCTAAATGTTCATCCAATGACACAAACACACCTATTGGATGCACAACATTGATTAAAAACCCTAATTGGACAAGAATAAGCATAGGGACGACGAAAATGACCTAAATGTTCATCCAATGACACAAACACACCTATTGGATGCACAAGATTGGTTAGAAATCCTAATTGGACAAGAATAAGCCTAGGGAAGACGAAAATGACCTAAATGTTCATCCAATGACACAAACACACCTATTGGATGCACAAGATTGGTTAGAAACCCTAATTGCACAAGAATAAGCCTCGGGAGGACGAAAATGAGCTAATTGTTCATCCAATGAGACAAACACACCTATTGGATGCACAAGATTGGTTGAAAACCCTAATTGGACAAGATTAAGCCAAGGAAGGACAAAAATGAGCTAAATGTTCATCCAATAACACAAACACACCTATTGGATGCACAAGATTGGTTAGAAATCCTAATTGGACAAGAATAAGCCTAGGGAAGACGAAAATGACCTAAATGTTCATCCAATGACACAAACACACCTATTGGATGCACAAGATTGGTTAGAAATCCTAATTGGACAAGAATAAGCCTAGGGAGGACGAAAATGACCTAAATGTTCATCCAATGACACAAACACACCTATTGGATGCACAACATTGATTAAAAACCCTAATTGGACAAGATTAAGCATAGGGACGACGAAAATGACCTAAATGTTCATCCAATGACACAAACACACCTATTGGATGCACAAGATTGGTTAGAAATCCTAATTGGACAAGAATAAGCCTAGGGAGGACGAAAATGACCTAAATGTTCATCCAATGACACAAACACACCTATTGGATGCACAACATTGATTAAAAACCCTAATTGGACAAGATTAAGCATAGGGACGACGAAAATGACCTAAATGTTCATCCAATGACACAAACACACCTATTGGATGCACAAGATTGGTTAGAAATCCTAATTGGACAAGAATAAGCCTAGGGAAGACGAAAATGACCTAAATGTTCATCCAATGACACAAACACTCCTATTGGATGCACAAGATTGGTTAGAAACCCTAATTGCACAAGAATAAGCCTCGGGAGGACGAAAATGAGCTAATTGTTCATCCAATGAGACAAACACACCTATTGGATGCACAAGATTGGTTGAAAACCCTAATTGGACAAGATTAAGCCAAAGACGGACAAAAATGAGCTAAATGTTCATCCAATAACACAAACACACCTATTGGATGCACAAGATTTGTTGAAAACCCTAATTGGACAAGATAAAGCCTAGGGAGGACGAAAATGACCTAAATGTTCATCCAATGACACAAACACACCTATAGGATACACAAGATTGGTTAGAAACCCTAATTGGACAAGAATAAGCCTAGGGCGGACCAAAATAACCTAAATGTTCATCCAATGACACAAACACACCTATTGGATGCACAAGATTGGTTGAAAACCCTAATTGGACAAGTATAAGCCTAGGGAGGATGAAAATGACTTAAATGTTCATCCATTGACACAAACACACCTGTTGGATGCACAAGATTGGTTAGAATACCTAATTGGACAAGAATCAGCCTAGGGAGGACGAAAATGACCTAAATGTTCATCCAATGACACAAACACACCTATTGGATGCACAACATTGATTAAAAACCCTAATTGGACAAGATTAAGCATAGGGACGACGAAAATGACCTAAATGTTCATCCAATGACACAAACACACCTATTGGATGCACAAGATTGGTTAGAAATCCTAATTGGACAAGAATAAGCCTAGGGAAGACGAAAATGACCTAAATGTTCATACAATGACACAAACACACCTATTGGATGCACAAGATTGGTTAGAAACCCTAATTGCATAAGAATAAGCCTAGGGAGGACGAAAATGAGCTAATTGTTCATCCAATGAGACAAACACACCTATTGGATGCACAAGATTGGTTGAAAACCCTAATTGGACAAGATTAAGCCAAGGAAGGACAAAAATGAGCTAAATGTTCATCCAATAACACAAACACACCTATTGGATGCACAAGATTGGTTGAAAACGCTAATTGGACAAGAATAAGCCTAGGGAGGACGAAAATGAATTAAATGTTCATCCAATGACACAAACACACCTATTGGATACATAAAATTGGTTAGAAACCCTAATTGGACAAGAATAAGCCTAGGGAGGACCAAAATAACCTAAATGTTCATCCAATGAGACAAGCACACCTATTGGATGCAGAAGATTGGTTGAAAACCATATTTGGACTAGAATAAACCTAGGGACGACAAAATGACCTCAATGTTCGTCCAATGACACAAACACACCTATTGGATGCACAAGATTGGTTAGAAACCCTAATTGGACAAGAATAAGCCTAGGGAGGACGAAAATGACCTAAATGTTCATCCAATGACACAAACACACCTATTGGATGCACAACATTGATTAAAAACCCTAATTGGACAAGATTAAGCATAGGGACGACGAAAATGACCTAAATGTTCATCCAATGACACAAACACACCTATTGGATGCACAAGATTGGTTAGAAACCCTAATTGGACAAGAATAAGCCTAGGGAGGACGAAAATGACCTAATTGTTCATCCAATGAGACAAACACACCTATTGGATGCACAAGATTGGTTAGAAACCCTAATTGGACAAGAATAAGCCTTGAGAGGACGAAAATGACCTAAATGTTCATGCAATGACACAAACACACCTGTTGGATGCACAAGATTGGTTAGAAATCCTAATTGGACAAGATTAAGCCTAGGGACGACGAAAATGACCTAAATGTTCATCCAATGACACAAACACACCTATAGGATACAGAAGATTTGTTGAAAACCCTAATTGGACAAGATTAAGCATAGGGACGATGAAAATGACCTAAATGTTCATGCGATGACACAAACACACCTATTGGATACACAAGATTGGTTAGAAACCCTAATTGGACAAGAATAAGCCTAGGGAGGACCAAAATAACCTAAATGTTCATCCAATGACACAAACACACCTATTGGATGCACAAGATTGGTTGAAAACCCTAATTTGACAAGAATAAGCCTAGGGAGAAAGAAAATGACCTAATTGTTCATCCAATGACACAAACACACCTATTGGATACAAAAGATTGGTTAGAAACCCTAATTGGACAAGAATAAGCCTAGGGAGGACCAAAATAACCTAAATGTTCATCCAATGACACAAAGACACCTATTGGATGCAAAAGATTGGTTGAAAACCCTAATTGGACAAGAATAAGCCTAGGGAGGACGAAAATGACCTAAATGTTCATCCAATGACACAAACACACCTATTGGATGCACAAGATTGGTTAGAAACCCTAATTAGACAAGAATAAGCCTAGGGAGGACCAAAATAACCTAAATGTTCATCCAATGACACAAACACACCTATTGGATGCACAAGATTGGTTGAAAACCCTAATTGGACAAGATTAAGCATAGCGACGACGAAAATGACCTAAATGTTCATCCAATGACACAAACACACCTATTGGATGCACAAGATTGGTTAGAAATCCTAATTGGACAAGAATAAGCCTAGGGAGGACGAAAATGACCTAAATGTTCATCCAATGACACAAACACACCTATTGGATGCACAACATTGATTAAAAACCCTAATTGGACAAGATTAAGCATAGGGACGACGAAAATGACCTAAATGTTCATCCAATGACACAAACACACCTATTGGATGCACAAGATTGGTTAGAAATCCTAATTGGACAAGAATAAGCCTAGGGAAGACGAAAATGACCTAAATGTTCATACAATGACACAAACACACCTATTGGATGCACAAGATTGGTTAGAAACCCTAATTGCATAAGAATAAGCCTAGGGAGGACGAAAATGAGCTAATTGTTCATCCAATGAGACAAACACACCTATTGGATGCACAAGATTGGTTGAAAACCCTAATTGGACAAGATTAAGCCAAGGAAGGACAAAAATGAGCTAAATGTTCATCCAATAACACAAACACACCTATTGGATGCACAAGATTGGTTGAAAACGCTAATTGGACAAGAATAAGCCTAGGGAGGACGAAAATGAATTAAATGTTCATCCAATGACACAAACACACCTATTGGATACACAAAATTGGTTAGAAACCCTAATTGGACAAGAATAAGCCTAGGGAGGACCAAAATAACCTAAACGTTCATCCAATGACACAAACACACCTATTGGATGCAGAAGATTGGTTGAAAACCATATTTGGACTAAAATAAGCCTAGGGACGACAAAATGACCTCAATGTTCGTCCAATGACACAAACACACCTATTGGATGCACAAGATTGGTTAGAAACCCTAATTGGACAAGAATAAGCCTAGGGACGTCGAAAATGACCTAAATGTTCATCCAATAACACAAACACACCTATTGGATGCACAAGATTGGTTAGAAATCCTAATTGGACAAGAATAAGCCTATTGAAGACGAAAATGACCTAAATGTTCATCCAATGACACAAACACACCTATTGGATGCACAAGATTGGTTAGAAACCCTAATTGCACAAGAATAAGCCTAGGGAGGACGAAAATGAGCTAATTGTTCATCCAATGAGACAAACACACCTATTGGATGCACAAGATTGGTTGAAAACCCTAATTGGACAAGATTAAGCCAAAGGAGGACAAAAATGAGCTAAATGTTCATCCAATGACACAAACACACCTATTGGATACACAAGATTGGTTGAAAACGCTAATTGGACAAGAATAAGCCTAGGGAGAACGAAAATGAATTAAATGTTCATCCAATGACACAAACACACCTATTGGATACACAAAATTGGTTAGAAACCCTAATTGGACAAGAATAAGCCTAGGGAGGACCAAAATAACCTAAATGTTCATCCAATGACACAAACACACCTATTGGATGCAGAAGATTGGTTGAAAACCATATTTGGACTAGAATAAGCCTAGGGACGACAAAATGACCTCAATGTTCGTCCAATGACACAAACACACCTATCGGATGCACAAGATTGGTTAGAAACCCTAATTGGACAAGAATAAGCCTAGGGAGGACGAAAATGACCTAAATGTTCATCCAATGACACAAACACACCTATTGGATGCACAACATTGATTAAAAACCCTAATTGGACAAGATTAAGCATAGGGACGACGAAAATGACCTAAATGTTCATCCAATGACACAAACACACCTATTGGATGCACAAGATTGGTTAGAAATCCTAATTGGACAAGAATAAGCCTAGGGAAGACGAAAATGACCTAAATGTTCATCCAATGACACAAACACACCTATTGGATGCACAAGATTGGTTAGAAACCCTGATTGCACAAGAATAAGCCTCGGGAGGACGAAAATGAGCTAATTGTTCATCCAATGAGACAAACACACCTATTGGATGCACAAGATTGGTTGAAAACCCTAATTGGACAAGATTAAGCCAAGGACGGACAAAAATGAGCTAAATGTTCATCCAATAACACAAACACACCTATTGGATGCACAAGATTGGTTGAAAACCCTAATTGGACAAGATAAAGCCTAGGGAGGACGAAAATGACCTAAATGTTCATCCAATGACACAAACACACCTATAGGATACACAAGATTGGTTAGAAACCCTAATTGGACAAGAATAAGCCTAGGGCGGACCAAAATAACCTAAATGTTCATCCAATGACACAAACACACCTATTGGATGCACAAGATTGGTTGAAAACCCTAATTGGACAAGTATAAGCTTAGGGAGGATGAAAATGACTTAAATGTTCATCCATTGACACAAACACACCTGTTGGATGCACAAGATTGGTTAGAAAACCAAATTGGACAAGAATCAGCCTAGGGAGGACGAAAATGACCTAAATGTTCATCCAATGACACAAACACCCCTATTGGATACACAAGATTGGTTAGAAACCCTAATTGGACAAGAATAAGCCTAGGGAGGACGAAAATGACCTAAATGTTCATCCAATGACACAAACACACCTGTTGGATGCACAAGATTGGTTAGAAAACCTAATTGGACAAGAATCAGCCTAAGGAGGACGAAAATGACTTAAATGTTCATCCAATGACACAAACACACCTATTGGATGCACAAGATTGGTTAGAAACCCTAATTGGACAAGAATAAGCCTAGGGAGGACGAAAATGACCTAAATGTTCATCCAATGACACAAACACACCTATTGGATGCACAACATTGATTAAAAACCCTAATTGGACAAGATTAAGCATAGGGACGACGAAAATGACCTAAATGTTCATCCAATGACACAAACACACCTATTGGATGCACAAGATTGGTTAGAAATCCTAATTGGACAAGAATAAGCCTAGGGAAGACGAAAATGACCTAAATGTTCATACAATGACACAAACACACCTATTGGATGCACAAGATTGGTTAGAAACCCTAATTGCATAAGAATAAGCCTAGGGAGGACGAAAATGAGCTAATTGTTCATCCAATGAGACAAACACACCTATTGGATGCACAAGATTGGTTGAAAACCCTAATTGGACAAGATTAAGCCAAGGAAGGACAAAAATGAGCTAAATGTTCATCCAATAACACAAACACACCTATTGGATGCACAAGATTGGTTGAAAACGCTAATTGGACAAGAATAAGCCTAGGGAGGACGAAAATGAATTAAATGTTCATCCAATGACACAAACACACCTATTGGATACACAAAATTGGTTAGAAACCCTAATTGGACAAGAATAAGCCTAGGGAGGACCAAAATAACCTAAATGTTCATCCAATGACACAAACACACCTATTGGATGCAGAAGATTGGTTGAAAACCATATTTGGACTAGAATAAACCTAGGGACGACAAAATGACCTCAATGTTCGTCCAATGACACAAACACACCTATTAGATGCACAAGATTGGTTAGAAACCCTAATTTGACAAGAATAAGCCTAGGGAGGACGAAAATGACCTAAATGTTCATCCAATGACACAAACACACCTATTGGATGCACTAGATTGGTTGAAAACCCTAATTGGACAAGATAAAGCCTAGGGAGGACGAAAATGACCTAAATGTTCATCCAATGACACAAACACACCTATAGGATACACAAGATTGGTTAGAAACCCTAATTGGACAAGAATAAGCCTAGGGAGGACCAAAATAACCTAAATGTTCATCCAATGACACAAACACACCTATTGGATGCACAAGATTTCTTTGAAACCCTAATCGGAAAAGAATAAGCCTAGGGAGGACGAAAATGACCTAAATGTTCATCCAATGACACAAACGCACCTATTGGATGCACAAGATTGGTTGAAAACCCTAAACGGACAAGATTAAGCCAAGCGAGGACGAAAATGACTTAATTGTTCATCCAATGACACAAACACACCTATAAGATACACAAGATTGGTTAGAAACCCTAATTGGACAAGAATAAGCCTAGGGAGGACCAAAATAACCTAAATGTTCATCCAATGACACAAACACACCTATTGGATGCACAAGATTGGTTGGAAACCCTAATTGGACAAGAATAAGCCTAGGGAGGACGAAAATGACCTAAATGTTCATCCAATGACACAAACACACCTATTGGATGCACAAGATTGGTTAGAAACCCTAATTGGACAAGAATCAGCTTAGGGAGGACGAAAATGACCTAAATGTTCATCCAATGACACAAACACACCTATTGGATGCACAAGATTGGTTAGAAACCCTAATTGGACAAGAATAAGCCTAGGGAGGACAAAAATAACCTAAATGTTCATCCAATGACACAAACACACCTATTGGATGCAGAAGATTGGTTGAAAACCCTATTTGAACTAGAATAAGCCTAGGGACGACAAAAATGACCTAAATGTTCGTCCAATGACACAAACACACCTATTGGATGCACAAGATTGGTTAGAAACCCTAATTGGACAAGAATAAGCCTAGGGAGGACGAAATTGACCTAAATGTTCATCCAATGACACAAACACACCTATTGGATGCACAAGATTGGTTGAAAAGCCTAATTGGACAAGATTAAGCATAGGGACGACGAAAATGACCTAAATGTTCATCCAATGACACAAACACACCTACTGGATACACAAGATTTGTTAGAAACCCTAATTGGACAAGAATAAGCCTAGGGAGGACCAAAATAACCTAAATGTTGATCCAATGATACAAACACACCTATTGGATGCACAAGATTGGTTGAAAACCCTAATTGGACAAGATTAAGCCTAGGGACGACGAAAATAACCTAAATGTTCATCCAATGACACAAACACACCTATAGGATACACATGATTGGTTAGAAACCCTAATTGGACAAGAATAAGCCTAGGGAGGACCAAAACAACCTAAATGTTCATCCAATGACACAAACACACCTATTGGATGCACAAGATTGGTTGAAAACCCTAATTGGACAAGAATAAGCCTAGGGAGGACGAAAATGACCTAATTGTTCATCCAATGAGACAAACACACCTATTGGATGCACAAGATTTGTTTGAAACCCTAATTGGACAAGAATAAGCATAGGGAGGACGAAAATGACCTTAATGTTCATCCAATGACACAAACACACCTATTGGATGCACAAGATTAGTTGAAAACCCTAATTGGACAAGATTAAGCCAAGGGAGGACGAAAATGACCTAAATCTTCATCCAATGACACAAACACACCTATTGGATGCACACGATTGGTTGAAAACCCTAATTGGACAAGAATAAGCGTAGGGAGGACGAAAATGACCTAATTGTTCATCCAATGAGACAAACACACCTATTGGATGCACAAGATTTGTTTGAAACCCTAATTGGACAAGAATAAGCCTAGGGAGGACGAAAATGACCTTAATGTTCATCCAATGACACAAACACACCTATTGGATGCACAAGATTAGTTGAAAACCCTAATTGGACAAGAATAAGCCTAGATAGGACGAAAATGAATTAAATGTTCATCCAATGACACAAACACACCTATTGGATGCACACGATTGGTTGAAAACCCTAATTGGACTAGATTAAACCTAGGGACGACGAAAATAACCTAAATGTTCATCCAATGACACAAACACACCTATAGGATACACAAGATTGGTTAGAAACCCTAATTGGACAAGAATAATCCTAGGGAGGACCAAAATAACCTAAATGTTCATCCAATGACACAAACACACCTATTGGATGCACAAGTTTGGTTAGAAACCCTAATTTGACAAGAATAAGCATAGGGAGGACGAAAATGACCTAAATGTTCATCCAATGACACAAACACACCTATTGGATGCACTAGATTGGTTGAAAACCCTAATTGGACAAGATAAAGCCTAGGGAGGACGAAAATGACCTAAATGTTCATCCAATGACAAAAACACACCTATAGGATACACAAGATTGGTTAGAAACCCTAATTGGACAAGAATAAGCCTAGGGCGGACCAAAATAACCTAAATGTTCATCCAATGACACAAACACACCTATTGGATGCACAAGATTGGTTGAAAACCCTAATTGGACAAGTATAAGCCTAGGGAGGATGAAAATGACTTAAATGTTCATCCATTGACACAAACACACCTGTTGGATGCACAAGATTGGTTAGAATACCTAATTGGACAAGAATCAGCCTAGGGAGGACGAAAATGACCTAAATGTTCATCCAATGACACAAACACCCCTATTGGATGCACAAGATTGGTTAGAAACCCTAATTGGACAAGAATAAGCCTAGGGAGGACGAAAATGACCTAAATGTTCATCCAATGACACAAACACACCTGTTGGATGCACAAGATTGGTTAGAAAACCTAATTGGACAAGAATCAGCCTAGGGAGGACGAAAATGACTTAAATGTTCATCCAATGACACAAACACACCTATTGGATGCACAAGATTGGTTAGAAACCCTAATTGTACAAGAATAAGCCTAGGGAGGACGAAAATGACCTAAATGTTCATCCAATGACACAAACACACCTATTGGATGCACAACATTGATTAAAAACCCTAATTGGACAAGATTAAGCATAGGGACGACGAAAATGACCTAAATGTTCATCCAATGACACAAACACACCTATTGGATGCACAAGATTGGTTAGAAATCCTAATTGGACAAGAATAAGCCTAGGGAAGACGAAAATGAGCTAATTGTTCATCCAATGAGACAAACACACCTATTGGATGCACAAGATTGGTTGAAAACCCTAATTGGACAAGATTAAGCCAAAGGAGGACAAAAATGAGCTAAATGTTCATCCAATGACACAAACACACCTATTGGATACACAAGATTGGTTGAAAACGCTAATTGGACAAGAATAAGCCTAGGGAGAACGAAAATGAATTAAATGTTCATCCAATGACACAAACACACCTATTGGATACACAAAATTGGTTAGAAACCCTAATTGGACAAGAATAAGCCTAGGGAGGACCAAAATAACCTAAATGTTCATCCAATGACACAAACACACCTATTGGATGCAGAAGATTGGTTGAAAACCATATTTGGACTAGAATAAGCCTAGGGACGACAAAATGACCTCAATGTTCGTCCAATGACACAAACACACCTATCGGATGCACAAGATTGGTTAGAAACCCTAATTGGACAAGAATAAGCCTAGGGAGGACGAAAATGACCTAAATGTTCATCCAATGACACAAACACACCTATTGGATGCACAACATTGATTAAAAACCCTAATTGGACAAGATTAAGCATAGGGACGACGAAAATGACCTAAATGTTCATCCAATGACACAAACACACCTATTGGATGCACAAGATTGGTTAGAAATCCTAATTGGACAAGAATAAGCCTAGGGAAGACGAAAATGACCTAAATGTTCATCCAATGACACAAACACAGCTATGATGCACAAGATTGGTTAGAAACCCTAATTGCACAAGAATAAGCCTAGGGAGGACGAAAATGAGCTAATTGTTCATCCAATGAGACAAACACACCTATTGGATGCACAAGATTGGTTGAAAACCCTAATTGGACAAGATTAAGCCAAGGAAGGACAAAAATGAGCTAAATGTTCATCCAATAACACAAACACACCTATTGGATGCACAAGATTGGTTGAAAACGCTAATTGGACAAGAATAAGCCTAGGGAGGACGAAAATGAATTAAATGTTCATCCAATGACACAAACACACCTATTGGATAGACAAAATTGGTTAGAAACCCTAATTGGACAAGAATAAGCCTAGGGAGGACCAAAATAACCTAAATGTTCATCCAATGACACAAACACACCTATTGGATGCAGAAGATTGGTTGAAAACCATATTTGGACTAGAATAAGCCTAGGGACGACAAAATGACCTCAATGTTCGTCCAATGACACAAACACACCTATTGGATGCACAAGATTGGTTAGAAACCCTAATTGGACAAGAATAAGCCTAGGGACGTCGAAAATGACCTAAATGTTCATCCAATAACACAAACACACCTATTGGATGCACAAGATTGGTTAGAAATCCTAATTGGACAAGAATAAGCCTATTGAAGACGAAAATGACCTAAATGTTCATCCAATGACACAAACACACCTATTGGATGCACAAGATTGGTTAGAAACCCTAATTGCACAAGAATAAGCCTAGGGAGGACGAAAATGAGCTAATTGTTCATCCAATGAGACAAACACACCTATTGGATGCACAAGATTGGTTGAAAACCCTAATTGGACAAGATTAAGCCAAGGGAGGACAAAAATGAGCTAAATGTTCATCCAATGACACAACCACACCTATTGGATACACAAGATTGGTTGAAAACGCTAATTGGACAAGAATAAGCCTAGGGAGAACGAAAATGAATTAAATGTTCATCCAATGACACAAACACACCTATTGGATACACAAAATTGGTTAGAAACCCTAATTGGACAAGAATAAGCCTAGGGAGGACCAAAATAACCTAAATGTTCATCCAATGACACAAACACACCTATTGCATGCAGAAGATTGGTTGAAAACCATATTTGGACTAGAATAAGCCTAGGGACGACAAAATGACCTCAATGTTCGTCCAATGACACAAACACACCTATTGGATGCACAAGATTGGTTAGAAACCCTAATTGGACAAGAATAAGTCTAGGGAGGACGAAAATGACCTAAATGTTCATCCAATGACACAAAGATACCTATTGGATGCACAAGATTGGTTGAAAACCTTAATTGGACAAAATTAAGCATAGGGACGATGAAAATGAATTTAATGTTCATCCCATGACACAAACACACCTATTAGATACACAAGATTGTTAGAAACCCTAATTGGACAAGAATAAGCCTAGGGAGGACCAAAATAACCTAAATGTTCATCCAATGACAGAAACACACCTATTGGATGCAGAAGATTGGTTAAAAACCCTATTTGGACTAGAATAAGCCTATGGACGACAAAAATGACCTAAATGTTCGTCCAATGACACAAACACACCTATTGGATACACAAGATTTGTTAGAAACCCTAATTAGACTAGAATAAGCATAGGGAGAACCAAAATAACCTAAATGTTCATCCAATGACACAAACACACCTATTGGATGCACAAGATTGGTTAGAAACCCTAATTGGACAAGAATAAGCCTAGGGAGGACGAAAATGACCTAAATGTTAATCCAATGACACAAACACACCTATTGGATACACAAGATTGGTTAGAAACCCTAATTGGACAAGAATAAGCCTAGGGAGGACCAATATAACCTAAATGTTCATCCAATGACACAAACACACCTATTGGATACACAAGATCGGTTAGAAACACTAATTGGACAAGAATAAGCCTAGGGAGGACCAAAATAACCTAAATGTTCATCCAATGACACAAACACACCTATTGGATGCACAAGATTGGTTGAAAACCATATTTGGACTAGAATAAGCCAAGGGAGGACAAAAATGAGCTAAATGTTCATCCAATGACACAAACACACCTATTGGATGCACAAGATTGGTTGAAAACGCTAATTGGACAAGAATAAGCCTAGGGAGAACGAAAATGAATTAAATGTTCATCCAATGAGACAAACACACCTATTGGATACACAAAATTGGTTAGAAACCCTAATTGGACAAGAATAAGCCTAGGGAGGACCAAAATAACCTAAATGTTCATCCAATGAGACAAACACACCTATTGGATGCAGAAGATTGGTTGAAAACCATATTTGGACTAGAATAAGCCTACGGACGACAAAATGACCTTAATGTTCGTCCAATGACACAAACACACCTATTGGATGCACAAGATTGGTTAGAAACCCTAATTAGACAAGAATAAGTCTAGGGAGGACGAAAATGACCTAAATGTTCATCCAATGACACAAAGATACCTATTGGATGCACAAGATTGGTTGAAAACCCTAATTGGACAAGAATAAGCATAGGGAGGACCAAAATAACCTAAATGTTCATCCAATGACACAAACACACCTATTGGATGCACAAGATTGGTTAGAAACCCTAATTGGACAAGAATAAGCCTAGGGAGGACAAAAATGACCTAATTGTTCGTCCAATGACACAAACACACCTATTGGATGTACAAGATTGGTTAGAAACCCTAATTGGACAAGAATAAGCGTAGGGAGGACGAAAATGACCTAAATGTTAATCCAATGACACAAACACACCTATTGGATACACAAGATTGGTTAGAAACCCTAATTGGACAAGAATAAGCCTAGGGAGGACCAAAATAACCTAAATGTTCATCCAATGACACAAACACACCTATTGGATACACAAGATCGGTTAGAAACACTAATTGGACAAGAATAAGCCTAGGGAGGACCAAAATAACCTAAATGTTCATCCAATGACACAAACACACCTATTGGATGCACAAGATTGGTTGAAAACCATATTTGGACTAGAATAAGCCTAGGGACGACAAAAATGACCTAAATGTTCGTCCAATGACACAAACACACCTATTGGATGCACAAGATTGGTTAGAAACCCTAATTGGACAAGAATAAGCCTAGGGAGGACGAAGATGACCTAAATGTTCATCCAATGACACAAACACACCTATTGGATGCACAAGATTGGTTGAAAACCCTAATTTGACAAGATTAAGCCTAGGGAGGACGAAAATGACCTAAATGTTCATCCAATGACACAAACACACCTATAGGATACACAAGATTGGTTAGAAACCCTAATTGGACAAGAATAAGCCTAGGGCGGACCAAAATAACCTAAATGTTCATCCAATGACACAAACACACCTATTGGATGCACAAGATTGGTTGAAAACCCTAATTGGACAAGAATAAGCCTAGGGAGGACGAAAATGACCTAATTGATCATCCAATGAGACAAACACACCTATTGGATGCACAAGATTTCTTTGAAACCCTAATTGAACAAGAATAAGACTAGGGAGGACGAAAATGACCTAAATTTTCATCCAATGCAACAAACACACCTATTGGATGCACAAGATTGGTTGAAAACCTTAATTGGACAAGATTAAGCCTAGGGACGACGAAAATAACCTAAATGTTCATCCAATGACACAAACACACCATACACAAGATTGGTTAGAAACCCTAATTGGATAAGAACCAGCCAAGGGAGGACGAAAATGACCTAATTGTTCATCCAATGACACAAACACACCTATTGGATGCACAAGATTGGTTGAAAACCCTAATTGAACAAGAATAAGCCTATGGAGGACGAAAATGAATTAAATGTTCATCCAATGAGACAAACACACCTATTGGATGCAGAAGATTGGTTGAAAACCATATTTGGACTAGAATAAGCCTACGGACGACAAAATGACCTTAATGTTCGTCCAATGACACAAACACACCTATTGGATGCACAAGATTGGTTAGAAACCCTAATTGGACAAGAATAAGTCTAGGGAGGACGAAAATGACCTAAATGTTCATCCAATGACACAAAGATACCTATTGGATGCACAAGATTGGTTGAAAACCCTAATTGGACAAGAATAAGCATAGGGAGGACCAAAATAACCTAAATGTTCATCCAATGACACAAACACACCTATTGGATGCACAAGATTGGTTAGAAACCCTAATTGGACAAGAATAAGCCTAGGGAGGACAAAAATGACCTAATTGTTCGTCCAATGACACAAACACACCTATTGGATGTACAAGATTGGTTAGAAACCCTAATTGGACAAGAATAAGCGTAGGGAGGACGAAAATGACCTAAATGTTAATCCAATGACACAAACACACCTATTGGATACACAAGATTGGTTAGAAACCCTAATTGGACAAGAATAAGCCTAGGGAGGACCAAAATAACCTAAATGTTCATCCAATGACACAAACACACCTATTGGATACACAAGATCGGTTAGAAACACTAATTGGACAAGAATAAGCCTAGGGAGGACCAAAATAACCTAAATGTTCATCCAATGACACAAACACACCTATTGGATGCACAAGATTGGTTGAAAACCATATTTGGACTAGAATAAGCCAAGGGAGGACAAAAATGAGCTAAATGTTCATCCAATGACACAAACACACCTATTGGATGCACAAGATTGGTTGAAAACGCTAATTGGACAAGAATAAGCCTAGGGAGAACGAAAATGAATTAAATGTTCATCCAATGAGACAAACACACCTATTGGATACACAAAATTGGTTAGAAACCCTAATTGGACAAGAATAAGCCTAGGGAGGACCAAAATAACCTAAATGTTCATCCAATGAGACAAACACACCTATTGGATGCAGAAGATTGGTTGAAAACCATATTTGGACTAGAATAAGCCTACGGACGACAAAATGACCTTAATGTTCGTCCAATGACACAAACACACCTATTGGATGCACAAGATTGGTTAGAAACCCTAATTGGACAAGAATAAGTCTAGGGAGGACGAAAATGACCTAAATGTTCATCCAATGACACAAAGATACCTATTGGATGCACAAGATTGGTTGAAAACCCTAATTGGACAAGAATAAGCATAGGGAGGACCAAAATAACCTAAATGTTCATCCAATGACACAAACACACCTATTGGATGCACAAGATTGGTTAGAAACCCTAATTGGACAAGAATAAGCCTAGGGAGGACAAAAATGACCTAATTGTTCGTCCAATGACACAAACACACCTATTGGATGTACAAGATTGGTTAGAAACCCTAATTGGACAAGAATAAGCCTAGGGAGGACGAAAATGACCTAAATGTTAATCCAATGACACAAACACACCTATTGGATACACAAGATTGGTTAGAAACCCTAATTGGACAAGAATAAGCCTAGGGAGGACCAAAATAACCTAAATGTTCATCCAATGACACAAACACACCTATTGGATACACAAGATCGGTTAGAAACACTAATTGGACAAGAATAAGCCTAGGGAGGACCAAAATAACCTAAATGTTCATCCAATGACACAAACACACCTATTGGATGCACAAGATTGATTGAAAACCCAAATTGGACAAGATTAAGCATAGGGATGACGAAAATGACCTAAATGTTCATCCAATGACACAAACACACCTATTGGATACACAAGATTGGTTAGAAACCCTAATTGGACAAGAATAAGTCTAGGGAGGACGAAAATGACCTAAATGTTCATCCAATGACACAAAGATACCTATTGGATGCACAAGATTGGTTGAAAACCCTAATTGGACAAGAATAAGCATAGGGAGGACGAAAATGAGCTAATTGTTCATCCAATGAGACAAACACACCTATTGGACGCACAAGATTGGTTGAAAACCCTAATTGGACAAGTATAAGCCTAGGGAGGACGAAAATGACCTAAATGTTCATCCAATGACACAAACACACCTATTGGATGCACAAGATTGGTTGAAAACCATATTTGGACTAGAATAAGCCTAGGGACGACAAAAATGACCTAAATGTTCGTCCAATGACACAAACACACCTATTGGATGCACAAGATTGGTTAGAAACCCTAATTGGACAAGAATAAGCCTAGGGAGGACGAAAATGACCTAAATGTTCATCCAATGACACAAACACACCTATTGGATACACAAGATTGGTTAGAAACCCTAATTGGACAAAAATAAGCCTAGGGAGGACCAAAATAACCTAAATGTTCATCCAATGACACAAACACACCTATTGGATGCACAAGATTGGTTAGAAATCCTAATTGGACAAGAATAAGCCTAGGGAGGACGAAAATGACCTAAATGTTCATCCAATGACACAAACACACCTATTGGATGCACAAGATTGGTTGGAAACCCTAATTGGACAAGAATAAGCCTAGGGAGGACGAAAATGACCTAAATGTTCATCCAATGACACAAACACACCTATTGGATGAACAAGATTGGTTAGAAACCCTAATTGGACAAGAATCAGTTTAGGGAGGACGAAAATGACCTAAATGTTCATCCAATGACACAAACACACCTATTGGATACAAAAGATTGGGTAGAAACCCTAATTGGACAAGAATAAGCCTAGGGAGGACCAAAATAACCTAAATGTTCATCCAATGACACAAACACACCTATTGGATTTACAAGATTGGTTGAAAACCCTAATTGGACAAGAATAAGCCTAGGGAGGACGAAAATGACCTAAATGTTCATCCAATGACACAAACACACCTATTGGATGCACAACATTGGTTGAAAACCCTAATTGGACAAGAATAAGCCAAGGGAGGACGAAAATGACCTAAATGTTCATCCAATGACACAAACACACCTATTGGATGCACAAGATTGGTTGAAAACCCTAATTGGACAAGATTAAGCATAGGGACGACGAAAATGACCTAAATGTTCATCCAATGACACAAACACACCTACTGGATACACAAGATTTGTTAGAAACCCTAATTGGACAAGAATAAGCCTAGGGAGGACCAAAATAACCTAAATGTTGATCCAATGATACAAACACACCTATTGGATGCACAAGATTGGTTGAAAACCCTAATTGGACAAGATTAAGCATAGGGACGACGAAAATGACCTAAATGTTCATCCAATGACAGAAACACACCTATTGGATACACAAAATTGGTTAGAAACCCTAATTGGACAAGAATAAGCCTAGGGAGGACGAAAATGACCTAAATGTTCATCCAATGACACAAACACACCTATTGGATAAACAAGATTGGTTGAAAACCCTAATTGGACAAGATTAAGCATAGGGACGACGAAAATGACCTAAAAGTTCATCCAATGACACAAACACACCTATTGGATGCACAAGATTGGTTGAAAACCCTAATTGGACAAGAATAAGCCTAGGGAGGACGAAAATGAATTAAATGTTCATCCAATGACACGAACACACCTATTGGATACACAAGATTGGTTAGAAACCCTAATTGGACAAGAATAAGCCTAGGGAGGACCAAAATAACCTAAATGTTCATCCAATGACACAAACACACCTATTGGATGCAGAAGATTGGTTGAAAACCATATTTGGACTAGAATAAGCCTAGGGACGACAAAATGACCTCAATGTTCGTCCAATGACACAAACACACCTATCGGATGCACAAGATTGGTTAGAAACCCTAATTGGACAAGAATAAGCCTAGGGAGGACGAAAATGACCTAAATGTTCATCCAATGACACAAACACACCTATTGGATGCACAACATTGATTAAAAACCCTAATTGGACAAGATTAAGCATAGGGACGACGAAAATGACCTAAATGTTCATCCAATGACACAAACACACCTATTGGATGCACAAGATTGGTTAGAAATCCTAATTGGACAAGAATAAGCCTAGGGAAGACGAAAATGACCTAAATGTTCATCCAATGACACAAACACACCTATTGGATGCACAAGATTGGTTAGAAATCCTAATTGGACAAGAATAAGCTTAGGGAAGACGAAAATGACCTAAATGTTCATCCAATGACACAAACACAGCTATTGGATGCACAAGATTGGTTAGAAACCCTAATTGCACAAGAATAAGCCTAGGGAGGACGAAAATGAGCTAATTGTTCATCCAATGAGACAAACACACCTATTGGATGCACAAGATTGGTTGAAAACCCTAATTGGACAAGATTAAGCCAAGGAAGGACAAAAATGAGCTAAATGTTCATCCAATAACACAAACACACCTATTGGATGCACAAGATTGGTTGAAAACGCTAATTGGACAAGAATAAGCCTAGGGAGGACGAAAATGAATTAAATGTTCATCCAATGACACAAACACACCTATTGGATACACAAAATTGGTTAGAAACCCTAATTGGACAAGAATAAGCCTAGGGAGGACCAAAATAACCTAAATGTTCATCCAATGACACAAACACACCTATTGGATGCAGAAGATTGGTTGAAAACCATATTTGGACTAGAATAAACCTAGGGACGACAGAATGACCTCAATGTTCGTCCAATGACACAAACACACCTATTGGATGCACAAGATTGGTTAGAAACCCTAATTGGACAAGAATAAGCCTAGGGAGGACGAAAATGACCTAAATGTTCATCCAATGACACAAACACACCTATTGGATGCACAAGATTGGTTAGAAACCCTAATTGGACAAGAATAAGTCTAGGGAGGACGAAAATGACCTAAATGTTCATCCAATGACACAAAGATACCTATTGGATGCACAAGATTGGTTGAAAACCTTAATTGGACAAAATTAAGCATAGGGACGATGAAAATGAATTTAATGTTCATCCCATGACACAAACACACCTATTAGATACACAAGATTGTTAGAAACCCTAATTGGACAAGAATAAGCCTAGGGAGGACCAAAATAACCTAAATGTTCATCCAATGACAGAAACACACCTATTGGATGCAGAAGATTGGTTAAAAACCCTATTTGGACTAGAATAAGCCTATGGACGACAAAAATGACCTAAATGTTCGTCCAATGACACAAACACACCTATTGGATACACAAGATTTGTTAGAAACCCTAATTAGACTAGAATAAGCATAGGGAGAACCAAAATAACCTAAATGTTCATCCAATGACACAAACACACTTATTGGATGCACAAGATTGGTTAGAAACCCTAATTGGACAAGAATAAGCCTAGGGAGGACGAAAATGACCTAAATGTTCATCCAATGACACAAACACACCTATTGGATACACAAGATTGGTTAGAAACCCTAATTGGACAAGAATAAGCCTAGGGAGGACCAAAATAACCTAAATGTTCATCCAATGACACAAACACACCAATTGGATGCACCAGATTGGTTGAAAACCCTAATTAGACAAGAATAAGCCTAGGGAGGACGAAAATGACCTAAATGTTCATCCAATGACACAAACACACCTATTGGATGCACAAGATTGGTTAGAAACCCTAATTGGACAAGAATAAGCCTAGGGAGGACGAAAATGACCTAAATGTTCATCCAATGACACAAACACACCTATTGGATGCACAAGATTGGTTGAAAACCCTAATTAGACAAGAATAAGCCTAGGGAGGACGAAAATGACCTAAATGTTCATCCAATGACACAAACACACCTATTGGATGAACAAGATTGGTTAGAAACCCTAATTGGACAAGAATCAGTTTAGGGAGGACGAAAATGACCTAAATGTTCATCCAATGACACAACCACACCTATTGGATGCACAAGATTGGTTAGAAACCCTAATTGGACAAGAATAAGCCTAGGGAGAAAGAAAATGACCTAATTGTTCATCCAATGAGACAAACACACCTATTGGATGCACAAGATTTGTTTGAAACCCTAATTGGACAAGACTAAGCCTAGGAAGGACGAAAATGACCTAAATGTTCATCCAATGACACAAACACACCTATTGGATGAACAAGATTGGTTAGAAACCCTAATTGGACAAGAATCAGTTTAGGGAGGACGAAAATGACCTAAATGTTCATCCAATGACACAAACACACCTATTGGATACACAAGATTGGTTAGAAACCCTAATTGGACAAGAATAAGCCTAGGGAGGACCAAAATAACCTAAATGTTCATCCAATGACACAAACACACCTATTGGATGCACAAGATTGGTTAGAAACCCTAATTGGACAAGAATAAGCCTAGGGAGGACAAAAATGACCTAATTGTTCGTCCAATGACACAAACACACCTATTGGATGTACAAGATTGGTTAGAAACCCTAATTGGACAAGAATAAGCGTAGGGAGGACGAAAATGACCTAAATGTTAATCCAATGACACAAACACACCTATTGGATACACAAGATTGGTTAGAAACCCTAATTGGACAAGAATAAGCCTAGGGAGGACCAAAATAACCTAAATGTTCATCCAATGACACAAACACACCTATTGGATACACAAGATCGGTTAGAAACACTAATTGGACAAGAATAAGCCTAGGGAGGACCAAAATAACCTAAATGTTCATCCAATGACACAAACACACCTATTGGATGCACAAGATTGGTTGAAAACCATATTTGGACTAGAATAAGCCTAGGGACGACAAAAATGACCTAAATGTTCGTCCAATGACACAAACACACCTATTGGATGCACAAGATTGGTTAGAAACCCTAATTGGACAAGAATAAGCCTAGGGAGGACGAAGATGACCTAAATGTTCATCCAATGACACAAACACACCTATTGGATGCACAAGATTGGTTGAAAACCCTAATTTGACAAGATTAAGCCTAGGGAGGACGAAAATGACCTAAATGTTCATCCAATGACACAAACACACCTATAGGATACACAAGATTGGTTAGAAACCCTAATTGGACAAGAATAAGCCTAGGGCGGACCAAAATAACCTAAATGTTCATCCAATGACACAAACACACCTATTGGATGCACAAGATTGGTTGAAAACCCTAATTGGACAAGAATAAGCCTAGGGAGGACGAAAATGACCTAATTGATCATCCAATGAGACAAACACACCTATTGGATGCACAAGATTTCTTTGAAACCCTAATTGAACAAGAATAAGACTAGGGAGGATGAAAATGACCTAAATGTTCATCCAATGCAACAAACACACCTATTGGATGCACAAGATTGGTTGAAAACCTTAATTGGACAAGATTAAGCCTAGGGACGACGAAAATAACCTAAATGTTCATCCAATGACACAAACACACCATACACAAGATTGGTTAGAAACCCTAATTGGATAAGAACCAGCCAAGGGAGGACGAAAATGACCTAATTGTTCATCCAATGACACAAACACACCTATTGGATGCACAAGATTGGTTGAAAACCCTAATTGGACAAGAATAAGCCTATGGAGGACGAAAATGAATTAAATGTTCATCCAATGACACAAACACACCTATTAGATACAAATGATTGGTTAGAAACCCTAATTGGACAAGAATAAGCCTAGGGAGGACCAAAATAACCTAAATGTTCATCCAATGACACAAACACACCTATTTGATGCAGAAGATTGGTTGAAAACCATATTTTGACTAGAATAAGCCTAGGGACGACAAAAATGACCTAAATGTCCGTCCAATGACACAAACACACCTATTGGATGCACAAGATTGGTTAGAAACCCTAATTGGACAAGAATAAGCTTAGGGAGGACGAAAATAACCTAAATGTTCATCCAATGACACAAACACACCTATTGGATTCACAAGATTGGTTAGAAACCCTAATTGGACAAGAATCAGCCTATGGAGGACGAAAATGACCTAAATGTTCATCCAATGACACAGACACACCTATTGGATGTACAAGATTGGTTAGAAACCCTAATTGGACACGAATCAGCCTAGGGAGGACGAAAATCACCTAAATGTTCATCCAATGACACAAACACACCTATTGGATGCACAAGATTGGTTAGAAACCCTAATTGGATAAGAATAAGCCTAGGAAGGACGAAAATGACCTAAATGTTCATCCGTTGACTCAACCACACCTATTGGTTGCACAACATTGGTTGAAAACCCTAATTGGACAAGATTAAGCATTGGGACGACGAAAATGACCTAAATGTTCATCCAATGACACAAACACACCTATTGGATGCACAAGATTGGTAGGAAATCCTAATTGGACATGAATAAGCCTAGGGAGGACGAAGAAGACCTAACATGTATTTATCAACATAAATGATTGAAATTATATGTACATGGATGGTCAATTATCGGTAGTGGTTATAATCTTAAATTTTGATTTGCTTACTTTATTATATTTATTTTAAAGGAGTCAATCAATTTCGTTATTGGTACATCTTTTGATAACAGCTAATACTAATAGTATACCTAATCGATAAAATTCGTTCATGTTTTATTTAAAGATACAAAAAGGTGAAAAAATATAACTATTTTTAAGCGATGATCGTCACGGATAAGCTTGGTTACCGTGCAAGTGGCGACAAGATTTTGAAGTTGTCGGTGATCCATCTTGTTTTTTACTCTCAACAAGAGACGGGGCCCGCAGTACGACAATGTCACTGTTGTATGGTAAGGGCAAGGAAAGTCGCAGTCCACTTTGTTTCACTTGCCAAACAGAGGAGGGGACCACATAGGCCAACACGAACACAGTTGGTTTCCACGTTTCTTGTGTTTTTTCTTGATTATATTATCAAACACATTTGTTTCAGACTGGACTTCAGCCCAATTGGCTGAACTTGTGCTTAGCCCATGCCACATTTCATACAATCGGTGGTCAAATTGTATAGATGTTTATTTTTACTTTTATAGACTATTACATTATTATAGAAGCATATATAAGGTTGGTGTATGGAAATGATAAGAATAGGATTAGATGGAGAGTGAATCTAGAATGGCTCTGTAGCTAACATGTAAGGTAAGTAAGGGAAGGAGTAGATTGAAAGGTTTCATGGGTGTGTGAAAAATGATGGCTTCAGGTTTAAGCAATGGAACATCTAGGTGGTTTAGCATCAATCACATTGATTGATGTTTTGAAAGACACCCAATTGGGTGAATTTCTATAATAAGCAGTTAAAACTGATTTCCCTAAAAAGATGGTAAAAAGAAATAGTCTACAGTGGACCACTTTAGTCCTTCATCAACCAATATTTTGTCGAGGTCTTTTTTTTTCTTTCTTTATTTATTACAAGGTTTGATATGCTGATAAGTGATAATAATAGCATAAGAGTATGTTTGGTAAGTTGCTTGCTTGTTTGAGTTGTAGTTTTAAAATGGGGCCATTAGCTCATTACTTACGATTGTTTGAGTTGTGGTAGTTGCTGTGAATACTCTGGCTCTAGGCACGGCCGGCTGCCGCTAAAAACATAATAGTTGTTCTCTTTCACAATAATTGACTTTTGTAAAAAAACTAATAAAATATTTGTGCGGAGGATGTTACGATATTTTTCATTTATGCTACTTATGTTATAGATAAAAAGATTTAATTTATCATAATTACTGATCGACTAAAATTGAAAAAGATAATAAGTTGTAGAATTTTATTTTCGTGCAACTTTAAGGAAAATGTATTTGATAAACAGGACACTAAATATTGCAATTAATATTTTGTAATATTTTAAATATTTATTTGTGTCAAATATGTATGTCATATTTTTTCATGTATCGACAAAAAAAATTTGATTATATTATTTTTTAGTATTTATCGAATATAAATATTTATCTGTGTTTTTTATTTGAGTCGAAAAAGTTTGTCAAGTGATTTTTTTATATTTATTATCAAATATTTATTTAATATTATTTTTTATATATCAATTATAAATATTTATTTTATATTTTTTTTAATATTTATCAATGACAAATATATGTCTCAGAATTTTTTATGTTTAGCACTAACAATTGAATTTGACATGCATCTTGCATTTTTTTTATATAAAATATTTATGTTATGGTTTTTAATATTTAACATTCATCCCATATATTAAATTGATTTACTTATCTCTAAAATTATAATAAATTATAATTAATGTTGAACACTTGCCGCATATTTTTTTTTTCTATAATTGAAATTCTTTTAAACCATCACCTAAATACTAGTCTTTGATTGGTTCCTTGCAAGATTATGTTAGAAAGTGCGTTGTAGTGGGATTAAAAAATAATTTTAATCACTAAAATTGAATTGATAATTTAAATTCCCCTGCAATTTTTTCTTGTATATGGCAAATTATGTAAATAAACATCAATATGTAACATGTACCAATTTACCTAAAGTCTGTAGTTATCATAATTTATGTTTATGATATCATTTTAATTAAAGTTGTGTTTTAAAATTCAACGATAATGGAGCAAGTATTAGACGGAGATGTCTCCACACATGATAAAAATTTATGATTTATAATATAAAACACAACTAAAGACGGTAGCAGTAGTCTCAAGGAAATGGATTCTCTAACTTTGGTGGTTGGTAACTTTGGTAACTTTAGTGTATTTAGAGGATAAATTAGTAATTAAATTAAATAAATAAAAATTATTTAGATGAGAGATAATGATGGATTATGAGAGAGATAGGAACAAAGTTACCAAAGGTAGAGGATTGAAAGGTAAACAATCCCAACCCGTAGTCCCAACTAATTCAACATCTTCACCCTGTATTTGCCTAGTCTTTAGACAACTACACTTGCATAACATTTGAACCAATATTTGCATCCTTCATGCACTTCTATGACTCATTTCTTCTTTTTACCAAAACCTAACACAATTTATTGGGTTTGCATCTGCTATTGCTTGCATCAAATATAAATAAAAAGTCAATTATTTTCCACAACCAAGTTGTCTAGATTTCACCAATAAATATGTAATCAACATTTTTAATTAATAGATACAAATAGTTCTACACGCTTAATTGAATATGTCTTCAAAATATAATTACAACTACACATTATATTATAAAAATTATCCGCTGCTCACTCATGCGAATGATTGAGAAGAGAACAAAAATGTTTTTAAAAATGCAAAGTTAAACATAAGGTATGGGTTGATGTTGACATAAACATTAAATCAAATAAGTGGTGGATCCAAAATTAACAGAAAAAGTTTATGTCCAAAGAGAAGATGAGTAAATAGTACCAATAAACAATGGAAGGAAAATAAATAAAAAATCATATACAAAATACAAACAATGAAAGATGAGTAACGCTTGCAAAAAAAACACCTAGAATGAGAACAAAAACATTGAAAAGAATGATATAGACCCAATCGCCACCATATTAGAATTCTTGAAGAAATCACCATCAATAGTAAATAGTACACATATAAGAATAAGCGTAGGGAGGACGAAAATGACCTAATTGTTCATCCAATGAGACAAACACACCTATTGGATGCACAAGATTTGTTTGAAACCCTAATTGGACAAGAATAAGCCTAGGGAGGACGAAAATGACCTTAATGTTCATCCAATGACACAAACACACCTATTGGATGCACAAGATTAGTTGAAAACCCTAATTGGACAAGAATAAGCCTAGGGAGGACGAAAATGAATTAAATGTTCATCCAATGACACAAACACACCTATTGGATGCACACGATTGGTTGAAAACCCTAATTGGACTAGATTAAACCTAGGGATGACGAAAATAACCTAAATGTTCATCCAATGACACAAACACACCTATAGGATACACAAGATTGGTTAGAAACCCTAATTGGACAAGAATAATCCTAGGGAGGACCAAAATAACCTAAATGTTCATCCAATGACACAAACACACCTATTGGATGCACAAGATTGGTTAGAAACCCTAATTTGACAAGAATAAGCCTAGGGAGGACGAAAATGACCTAAATGTTCATCCAATGACACAAACACACCTATTGGATGCACAAGATTGGTTAGAAACCCTAATTGGACAAGAATCAGCATTGAGAGGACGAAAATGACCTAAATGTTCATCCAATGACACAAACACACCTATTGGATGCACAAGATTGGTTAGAAACCCTAATTGGACAAGAATCAGCCTATGAAAGACAAAAATGACCTAAATGTTCATCCAATGACACAACCACACCTATTGAATGCACAACATTGGTTGAAAACCCTAATTGGACAAGATTAAGCATAGGGACGACGAAAATGACCTAAATGTTCATCCAATGACACAAATACACCTATTGGATGCACAAGATTGGTTAGAAATCCTAATTGGACAAGAATAAGCCTAGGGAGAACGAAAATGACCTAATTGTTCATCCAATGACACATACACACCTATTGGATGCATAAGATTGGTTGAAAACCCTAATTGGACAAGAATAAGCCTAGGGAGGACGAAAATGAATTAAATGTTCATCCAATGACACAAACACACCTATTGGATACACAAGATTGGTTAGAAACCCTAATTGGACAAGAATAAGCCTAGCAAGGACGAAAATGACCTAAATGTTCCTCCAATGACACAAACACACCTATAGGATACACAAGATTGGTTAGAAACCCTAATTGGACAAGAATAAGCCTAGGGAGGACGAAAATGACCTAAATGTTCATCCAATGACACAAACACACCTATTGGATGCACAAGATTGGTTAGAAACCCTAATCGGACAAGAATAAGCCTAGGGAGGATGAAAATGACCTAATTGTTCATCCAATGACACATACACACCTATTGGATGCATAAGATTGGTTGAAAACCCTAATTGGACATGAATAAGCCTAGGGAGGACGAAAATGAATTAAATGTTCATCCAATGACACAAACACACCTATTGGATACACAAGATTGGTTAGAAACCCTAATTGGACAAGAATAAACCTAGCAAGGACGAAAATGACCTAAATGTTCCTCCAATGACACAAACACATCTATTGGATGCAAGAGATTGGTTGAAAACCCTAATTGGACAAGATTAAGCCTAGGGACGACGAAAATAACCTAAATGTTCATCCAATGACACAAACACACCTATTGGATGCACAAGATTGGTTAGAAACCCTAATTGGACAAGAATAAGCCTAGGGAGGACGAAAATGACCTAAATGTTCATCCAATGACACAAACACACCTATTGGATGCACAAGATTGGTTGAAAACCCTAATTGGACAAGAATAATCCTAGGGAGGACGAAAATGACCTAATTGTTCATCCAATGAGACAAACACACCTATTGGATGCACAAGATTTGTTTGAAACCCTAATTGCACAAGAATAAGCCAAGGGAGGACAAAAATGAGCTAAATGTTCATCCAATGACACAAACACACCTATTGGATGCACAAGATTGGTTAGAAACCCTAATTGGACGAGAATATGCCTAGGGAGGACCAAAATAACCTAAACGTTCATCCAATGACACAAACACACCTATTGGATGCACAAGATTGGTTAGAAACCCTAATTGGACAAGAATCAGCCTAGGGAGGACGAAAATGACCTAAATGTTCATCCAATGACACAAACACACCTATTGGATGCACAAGATTGGTTAGAAACGCTAATTGGACAAGAATCAGCCTTGGGAGGACGAAAATGACCTAAATGTTCATCCAATGACACAAACACACCTATTGGATGCACAAGATTGGTTAGAAATCCTAATTGGACAAGAATAAGCCTAGGGAGGACGAAAATGACCTAAATGTTCATCCAATGACACAAACACAGCTATTGGATGCACAACATTGGTTAGAAACCCTAATTGCACAAGAATAAGCCTCGGGGGGACGAAAATGAGCTAATTGTTCATCCAATGAGACAAACACACCTATTGGATGCACAAGATTGGTTGAAAACCCTAATTGGACAAGATTAAGCCAAGGAAGGACAAAAATGAGCTAAATGTTCATCCAATAACACAAACACACCTATTGGATGCACAAGATTGGTTGAAAACGCTAATTGGACAAGAATAAGCCTAGGGAGGACGAAAATGAATTAAATGTTCATCCAATGACACAAACACACCTATTGGATACACAAAATTGGTTAGAAACCCTAATTGGACAAGAATAAGCCTAGGGAGGACCAAAATAACCTAAATGTTCATCCAATGACACAAACACACCTATTGGATGCAGAAGATTGGTTGAAAACCATATTTGGACTAGAATAAACCTAGGGACGACAGAATGACCTCAATGTTCGTCCAATGACACAAACACACCTATTGGATGCACAAGATTGGTTAGAAACCCTAATTGGACAAGAATAAGCCTAGGGAGGACGAAAATGACCTAAATGTTCATCCAATGACACAAACACACCTATTGGATGCACAAGATTGGTTAGAAACCCTAATTGGACAAGAATAAGTCTAGGGAGGACGAAAATGACCTAAATGTTCATCCAATGACACAAAGATACCTATTGGATGCACAAGATTGGTTGAAAACCTTAATTGGACAAAATTAAGCATAGGGACGATGAAAATGAATTTAATGTTCATCCCATGACACAAACACACCTATTAGATACACAAGATTGTTAGAAACCCTAATTGGACAAGAATAAGCCTAGGGAGGACCAAAATAACCTAAATGTTCATCCAATGACAGAAACACACCTATTGGATGCAGAAGATTGGTTAAAAACCCTATTTGGACTAGAATAAGCCTATGGACGACAAAAATGACCTAAATGTTCGTCCAATGACACAAACACACCTATTGGATACACAAGATTTGTTAGAAACCCTAATTAGACTAGAATAAGCATAGGGAGAACCAAAATAACCTAAATGTTCATCCAATGACACAAACACACCTATTGGATGCACAAGATTGGTTAGAAACCCTAATTGGACAAGAATAAGCCTAGGGAGGACGAAAATGACCTAAATGTTAATCCAATGACACAAACACACCTATTGGATACACAAGATTGGTTAGAAACCCTAATTGGACAAGAATAAGCCTAGGGAGGACCAAAATAACCTAAATGTTCATCCAATGACACAAACACACCTATTGGATACACAAGATCGGTTAGAAACACTAATTGGACAAGAATAAGCCTAGGGAGGACCAAAATAACCTAAATGTTCATCCAATGACACAAACACACCTATTGGATGCACAAGATTGATTGAAAACCCAAATTGGACAAGATTAAGCATAGGGATGACGAAAATGACCTAAATGTTCATCCAATGACACAAACACACCTATTGGATACACAAGATTGGTTAGAAACCCTAATTGGACAAGAATAAGCCTAGGGAGGACGAAAATGACCTAAATGTTCATCCAATGACACAAACACACCTATTGGATGCACAAGATTGGTTGAAAACCCTAATTGGACAAGAATAAGCCTAGGGAGGACGAAAATGACCTAATTGTTCATCCAATGAGACAAACACACCTATTGGATGCACAAGATTTGTTTGAAACCCTAATTGGACAAGAATAAGCCTAGGGAGGACGAAAATGACCTAAATGTTCATCCAATGACACAAACACACCTATTGGATGCACAAGATTAGTTGAAAACCCTAATTGGACAAGAATAAGCCTAGGGAGGACGAAAATGAATTAAATGTTCATCCAATGACACAAACACACCTATTGGATGCACACGATTGGTTGAAAACCCTAATTGGACTAGATTAAACCTAGGGACGACGAAAATAACCTAAATGTTCATCCAATGACACAAACACACCTATAGGATACACAAGATTGGTTAGAAACCCTAATTGGACAAGAATAATCCTAGGGAGGACCAAAATAACCTAAATGTTCATCCAATGACACAAACACACCTATTGGATGCACAAGATTGGTTAGAAACCCTAATTTGACAAGAATAAGCATAGGGAGGACGAAAATGACCTAAATGTTCATCCAATGACACAAACACACCTATTGGATGCACTAGATTGGTTGAAAACCCTAATTGGACAAGATAAAGCCTAGGGAGGACGAAAATGACCTAAATGTTCATCCAATGACAAAAACACACCTATAGGATACACAAGATTGTATAGAAACCCTAATTGGACAAGAATAAGCCTAGGGCGGACCAAAATAACCTAAATGTTCATCCAATGACACAAACACACCTATTGGATGCACAAGATTGGTTGAAAACCCTAATTGGACAAGTATAAGCCTAGGGAGGATGAAAATGACTTAAATGTTCATCCATTGACACAAACACACCTGTTGGATGCACAAGATTGGTTAGAAAACCTAATTGGACAAGAATCAGCCTAGGGAGGACGAAAATGACCTAAATGTTCATCCAATGACACAAACACACCTATTGGATGCACTAGATTGGTTGAAAACCCTAATTGGACAAGATAAAGCCTAGGGAGGACGAAAATGACCTAAATGTTCATCCAATGACACAAACACACCTATAGGATACACAAGATTGGTTAGAAACCCTAATTGGACAAGAATAAGCCTAGGGCGGACCAAAATAACCTAAATGTTCATCCAATGACACAAACACACCTATTGGATGCACAAGATTGGTTGAAAACCCTACTTGGACAAGCATAAGCCTAGGGAGGATGAAAATGACTTAAATGTTCATCCATTGACACAAACACACCTGTTGGATGCACAATATTGGTTAGAAAACCTAATTGGACAAGAATCAGCCTAGGGAGGACGAAAATGACCTAAATGTTCATCCAATGACACAAACACCCCTATTGAATGCACAAGATTGGTTAGAAACCCTAATTGGACAAGAATAAGCCTAGGGAGGACGAAAATGACCTAAATGTTCATCCAATGACACAAACACACCTGTTGGATGCACAAGATTGGTTAGAAAACCTAATTGGACAAGAATCAGCCTAGGGAGGACGAAAATGACTTAAATGTTCATCCAATGACACAAACACACCTATTGGATACACAAGATTGGTTAGAAACCCTAATTGGACAAGAATAATCCTAGGGAGGACCAAAATAACCTAAATGTTCATCCAATGACACAAACACACCTATTGGATGCACAAGATTGGTTAGAAACACTAATTTGACAAGAATAAGCCTAGGGAGGACGAAAATGGCCTAAATGTTCATCCAATGACACAAACACACCTATTGGATGCACTAGATTGGTTGAAAACCCTAATTGGACAAGATAAAGCCTAGGGAGGACGAAAATGACCTAAATGTTCATCCAATGACACAAACACACCTATAGGATACACAAGATTGGTTAGAAACCCTAATTGGACAAGAATAAGCCTAGGGTGGACCAAAATAACCTAAATGTTCATCCAATGACACAAACACACCTATTGGATGCACAAGATTGGTTGAAAACCCTAATTGGACAAGTATAAGCCTAGGGAGGATGAAAATGACCTAAATGTTCATCCAATGACACAAACACACCTGTTGGATGCACAAGATTGGTTGAAAACCCTAATTGGACAAGTATAAGCCTAGGGAGGATGAAAATGACTTAAATGTTCATCCATTGACACAAACACACATGTTGGATGCACAAGATTGGTTAGAAACCCTAATTGGACAAGAATAAGCCTAGGGAGGACCAAAATAACCTAAATGTTCATCCAATGACACAAACACACCTATTGGATGCAGAAGATTGGTTGAAAACCATATTTGGACTAGAATAAGCCTAGGGACGACAAAATGACCGCAATGTTCGTCCAATGACACAAACACACCTATCGGATGCACAAGATTGGTTAGAAACCCTAATTGGACAAGAATAAGCCTAGGGAGGACGAAAATGACCTAAATGTTCATCCAATGACACAAACACACCTATTGGATGCACAACATTGATTAAAAACCCTAATTGGACAAGATTAAGCATAGGGACGACGAAAATGACCTAAATGTTCATCCAATGACACAAACACACCTATTGGATGCACAAGATTGGTTAGAAATCCTAATTGGACAAGAATAAGCCTAGGGAAGACGAAAATGACCTAAATGTTCATCCAATGACACAAACACACCTATTGGATGCACAAGATTGGTTAGAAATCCTAATTGGACAAGAATAAGCCTAGGGAAGACGAAAATGACCTAAATATTCATCCAATGACACAAACGCAGCTATTGGATGCACAAGATTGGTTAGAAACCCTAATTGCACAAGAATAAGCCTAGGGAGGACGAAAATGAGCTAATTGTTCGTCCAATGAGACAAACACACCTATTGGATGCACAAGATTGGTTGAAAACCCTAATTGGACAAGATTAAGCCAAGGAAGGACAAAAATGAGCTAAATGTTCATCCAATAACACAAACACACCTATTGGATGCACAAGATTGGTTGAAAACGCTAATTGGACAAGAATAAGCCTAGGGAGGACGAAAATGAATTAAATGTTCATCCAATGACACAAACACACCTATTGGATACATAAAATTGGTTAGAAACCCTAATTGGACAAGAATAAGCCTAGGGAGGACCAAAATAACCTAAATGTTCATCCAATGAGACAAGCACACCTATTGGATGCAGAAGATTGGTTGAAAACCATATTTGGACTAGAATAAACCTAGGGACGACAAAATGACCTCAATGTTCGTCCAATGACACAAACACACCTATTGGATGCACAAGATTGGTTAGAAACCCTAATTGGACAAGAATAAGCCTAGGGAGGACGAAAATGACCTAAATGTTCATCCAATGACACAAACACACCTATTGGATGCACAACATTGATTAAAAACCCTAATTGGACAAGATTAAGCATAGGGACGACGAAAATGACCTAAATGTTCATCCAATGACACAAACACACCTATTGGATGCACAAGATTGGTTAGAAACCCTAATTGGACAAGAATAAGCCTAGGGAGGACCAAAATAACCTAAATGTTCATCCAATGACACAAACACACCTATTGGATGCAGAAGATTGGTTGAAAACCCTAATTGGACAAGAATAAGCCTAGGGAGGACGAAAATGACCTAAATGTTCATCCAATGACACAAACACACCTATTGGATGCACAAGATTGGTTAGAAATCCTAATTGGACAAGAATAAGCCTAGGGAAGACGAAAATGACCTAAATGTTCATCCAATGACACAAACACACCTATTGGATGCACAAGATTGGTTAGAAACCCTAATTGCACAAGAATAAGCCTAGGGAGGACGAAAATGAGCTAATTGTTCATCCAATGAGACAAACACACCTATTGGATGCACAAGATTGGTTGAAAACCCTAATTGGACAAGATTAAGCCAAGGAAGGACAAAAATGAGCTAAATGTTCATCCAATAACACAAACACACCTATTGGATGCACAAGATTGGTTGAAAACGCTAATTGGACAAGAATAAGCCTAGGGAGGACGAAAATGAACTAAATGTTCATCCAATGACACAAACACACCTATTGGATACACAAAATTGGTTAGAAACCCTAATTGGACAAGAATAAGCCTAGGGAGGACCAAAATAACCTAAATGTTCATCCAATGACACAAACACACCTATTGGATGCAGAAGATTGGTTGAAAACCATATTTGGACTAGAATAAGCCTAGGGACGACAAAATGACCTCAATGTTCGTCCAATGACACAAACACACCTATCGGATGCACAAGATTGGTTAGAAACCCTAATTGGACAAGAATAAGCCTAGGGAGGACGAAAATGACCTAAATGTTCATCCAATGACACAAACACACCTATTGGATGCACAACATTGATTAAAAACCCTAATTGGACAAGATTAAGCATAGGGACGACGAAAATGACCTAAATGTTCATCCAATGACACAAACACACCTATTGGATGCACAAGATTGGTTAGAAATCCTAATTGGACAAGAATAAGCCTAGGGAAGACGAAAATGACCTAAATGTTCATCCAATGACACAAACACACCTATTGGATGCACAAGATTGGTTAGAAACCCTAATTGCACAAGAATAAGCCTCGGGAGGACGAAAATGAGCTAATTGTTCATCCAATGAGACAAACACACCTATTGGATGCACAAGATTGGTTGAAAACCCTAATTGGACAAGATAAAGCCTAGGGAGGACGAAAATGACCTAAATGTTCATCCAATGACACAAACACACCTATAGGATACACAAGATTGGTTAGAAACCCTAATTGGACAAGAATAAGCCTAGGGAGGACCAAAATAACCTAAATGTTCATCCAATGACACAAACACACCTATTGGATACACAAGATCGGTTAGAAACACTAATTGGACAAGAATAAGCCTAGGGAGGACCAAAATAACCTAAATGTTCATCCAATGACACAAACACACCTATTGGATGCACAAGATTGGTTGAAAACCATATTTGGACTAGAATAAGCCTAGGGACGACAAAAATGACCTAAATGTTCGTCCAATGACACAAACACACCTATTGGATGCACAAGATTGGTTAGAAACCCTAATTGGACAAGAATAAGCCTAGGGAGGACAAAAATGACCTAAATGTTCATCCAATGACACAAACACACCTATTGGATGCACAAGATTGGTTAGAAATCCTAATTGGACAAGAATAAGCCTAGGGAGGACGAAAATGACCTAAATGTTCATCCAATGACACAAACACACCTATTGGATGCACAACATTGGTTAGAAACCCTAATTGCACAAGAATAAGCCTCGGGAGGACGAAAATGAGCTAATTGTTCATCCCATGAGACAAACACACCTATTGGATGCACAAGATTGGTTGAAAACCCTAATTGGACAAGATTAAGCCAAGGAAGGACAAAAATGAGCTAAATGTTCATCCAATAACACAAACACACCTATTGGATGCACAAGATTGGTTAGAAATCCTAATTGGACAAGAATAAGCCTAGGGAAGACGAAAATGACCTAAATGTTCATCCAATGACACAAACACACCTATTGGATGCACAAGATTGGTTAGAAATCCTAATTGGACAAGAATAAGCCTAGGGAGGACGAAAATGACCTAAATGTTCATCCAATGACACAAACACAGCTATTGGATGCACAACATTGGTTAGAAACCCTAATTGCACAAGAATAAGCCTCGGGGGGACGAAAATGAGCTAATTGTTCATCCAATGAGACAAACACACCTATTGGATGCACAAGATTGGTTGAAAACCCTAATTGGACAAGATTAAGCCAAGGAAGGACAAAAATGAGCTAAATGTTCATCCAATAACACAAACACACCTATTGGATGCACAAGATTGGTTGAAAACACTAATTGGACAAGAATAAGCCTAGGGAGGACGAAAATGAATTAAATGTTCATCCAATGACACAAACACACCTATTGGATACATAAAATTGGTTAGAAACCCTAATTGGACAAGAATAAGCCTAGGGAGGACCAAAATAACCTAAATGTTCATCCAATGAGACAAGCACACCTATTGGATGCAGAAGATTGGTTGAAAACCATATTTGGACTAGAATAAACCTAGGGACGACAAAATGACCTCAATGTTCGTCCAATGACACAAACACACCTATTGGATGCACAAGATTGGTTAGAAACCCTAATTGGACAAGAATAAGCCTAGGGAGGACGAAAATGACCTAAATGTTCATCCAATGACACAAACACACCTATTGGATGCACAACATTGATTAAAAACCCTAATTGGACAAGATTAAGCATAGGGACGACGAAAATGACCTAAATGTTCATCCAATGACACAAACACACCTATTGGATGCACAAGATTGGTTAGAAACCCTAATTGGACAAGAATAAGCCTAGGGAAGACGAAAATGACCTAAATGTTCATCCAATGACACAAACACACCTATTGGATGCACAAGATTGGTTAGAAACCCTAATTGGACAAGAATAAGCCTAGGGAGGACGAAAATGACCTAAATGTTCATCCAATGACACAAACACACCTATTGGATGCACAACATTGGTTGAAAACACTAATTGGACAACATTAATCATAGGGACGACGAAAATGACCTAAATGTTCATCCAATGACACAAACACACCTATTGGATGCAAAAGATTGGTTAGAAACCCTAATTGGACAAGAATAAGCCTAGGGAGGACGAAAATGACGTAATTGGTCATCCAATGAGACAAACACACGTATTGGATGCACAAGATTTGTTTGAAAACCTAATTGGACAAGAATAAGCCTAGGGACGACGAAAATGACCTAAATGTTCATCCAATGACACAAACACACCTATTGGATGCACAAGATTGGTTAGAAATCCTAATTGGACAAGAATAAGCCTAGGGAGGACGAAAATGACCTAAATGTTCATCCAATGACACAAACACACCTATTGGATGCACAAGATTGGTTGAAAACCCTAATTGGACAAGATTAAGCCTAGGGAGGACGAAAATGACCTAAATGTTCATCCAATGACACAAACACACCTATTGGATGCACAAGATTGGTTAGAAATCCTAATTGGACAAGAATAAGCCTAGGGAGGACGAAAATGACCTAAATGTTCATCCAATGACACAAACACACCTATTGGATGCACAACATTGGTTAGAAACCCTAATTGCACAAGAATAAGCCTCGGGAGGACGAAAATGAGCTAATTGTTCATCCAATGAGACAAACACACCTATTGGATGCACAAGATTGGTTGAAAACCCTAATTGGACAAGATTAAGCCAAGGAAGGACAAAAATGAGCTAAATGTTCATCCAATAACACAAACACACCTATTGGATGCACAAGATTGGTTGAAAACGCTAATTGGACAAGAATAAGCCTAGGGAGGACGAAAATGACCTAAATGTTCATCCAATGACACAAACACACCTATTGGATGCACAAGATTGGTTAGAAATCCTAATTGGACAAGAATAAGCCTAGGGAGGACCAAAATAACCTAAATGTTCATCCAATGACACAAACACACCTATTGGATGCAGAAGATTGGTTGAAAACCATATTTGGACTAGAATAAACCTAGGGACGACAAAATGACCTCAATGTTCGTCCAATGACACAAACACACCTATTGGATGCACACGATTGGTTAGAAACCCTAATTGGACAAGAATAAGCCTAGGGACGACGAAAAAGACCTAAATGTTCATCCAATGACACAAACACACCTATTGGATGCACAAGATTGGTTAGAAACCCTAATTGGACAAGATTAAGCATAGGGACGACGAAAATGACCTAAATGTTCATCCAATGACACAAACACACCTATTGGATGCACAAGATTGGTTAGAAATCCTAATTGGACAAGAATAAGCCTAGGGAGGACGAAAATGACCTAAATGTTCATCCAATGACACAAACACAGCTATTGGATGCACAACATTGGTTAGAAACCCTAATTGCACAAGAATAAGCCTCGGGGGGACGAAAATGAGCTAATTGTTCATCCAATGAGACAAACACACCTATTGGATGCACAAGATTGGTTGAAAACCCTAATTGGACAAGATTAAGCCAAGGAAGGACAAAAATGAGCTAAATGTTCATCCAATAACACAAACACACCTATTGGATGCACAAGATTGGTTGAAAACCCTAATTGGACAAGAATAAGCCTAGGGAGGACGAAAATGAATTAAATGTTCATCCAATGACACAAACACACCTATTGGATACACAAAATTGGTTAGAAACCCTAATTGGACAAGAATAAGCCTAGGGAGGACCAAAATAACCTAAATGTTCATCCAATGACACAAACACACCTATTGGATGCAGAAGATTGGTTGAAAACCATATTTGGACTAGAATAAACCTAGGGACGACAAAATGACCTCAATGTTCGTCCAATGACACAAACACACCTATTGGATGCACAAGATTGGTTAGAAATCCTAATTGGACAAGAATAAGCCTAGGGAAGACGAAAATGACCTAAATGTTCATCCAATGACACAAACACACCTATTGGATGCACAAGATTGGTTAGAAATCCTAATTGGACAAGAATAAGCCTAGGGAGGACGAAAATGACCTAAATGTTCATCCAATGACACAAACACAGCTATTGGATGCACAACATTGGTTAGAAACCCTAATTGCACAAGAATAAGCCTCGGGGGGACGAAAATGAGCTAATTGTTCATCCAATGAGACAAACACACCTATTGGATGCACAAGATTGGTTGAAAACCCTAATTGGACAAGATTAAGCCAAGGAAGGACAAAAATGAGCTAAATGTTCATCCAATAACACAAACACACCTATTGGATGCACAAGATTGGTTGAAAACGCTAATTGGACAAGAATAAGCCTAGGGAGGACGAAAATGAATTAAATGTTCATCCAATGACACAAACACACCTATTGGATACATAAAATTGGTTAGAAACCCTAATTGGACAAGAATAAGCCTAGGGAGGACCAAAATAACCTAAATGTTCATCCAATGAGACAAGCACACCTATTGGATGCAGAAGATTGGTTGAAAACCATATTTGGACTAGAATAAACCTAGGGACGACAAAATGACCTCAATGTTCGTCCAATGACACAAACACACCTATTGGTTGCACAAGATTGGTTAGAAACCCTAATTGGACAAGAATAAGCCTAGGGAGGACGAAAATGACCTAAATGTTCATCCAATGACACAAACACACCTATTGGATGCACAACATTGATTAAAAACCCTAATTGGACAAGATTAAGCATAGGGACGACGAAAATGACCTAAATGTTCATCCAATGACACAAACACACCTATTGGATGCACAAGATTGGTTAGAAATCCTAATTGGACAAGAATAAGCCTAGGGAAGACGAAAATGACCTAAATGTTCATCCAATGACACAAACACACCTATTGGATGCACAAGATTGGTTAGAAACCCTAATTGGACAAGAATAAGCCTAGGGAGGACGAAAATGACCTAAATGTTCATCCAATGACACAAACACAGCTATTGGATGCACAACATTGGTTAGAAACCCTAATTGCACAAGAATAAGCCTCGGGGGGACGAAAATGAGCTAATTGTTCATCCAATGAGACAAACACACCTATTGGATGCACAAGATTGGTTGAAAACCCTAATTGGACAAGATTAAGCCAAGGAAGGACAAAAATGAGCTAAATGTTCATCCAATAACACAAACACACCTATTGGATGCACAAGATTGGTTGAAAACGCTAATTGGACAAGAATAAGCCTAGGGAGGACGAAAATGAATTAAATGTTCATCCAATGACACAAACACACCTATTGGATACACAAAATTGGTTAGAAACCCTAATTGGACAAGAATAAGCCTAGGGAGGACCAAAATAACCTAAATGTTCATCCAATGACACAAACACACCTATTGGATGCAGAAGATTGGTTGAAAACCATATTTGGACTAGAATAAACCTAGGGACGACAAAATGACCTCAATGTTCGTCCAATGACACAAACACACCTATTAGATGCACAAGATTGGTTAGAAACCCTAATTTGACAAGAATAAGCCTAGGGAGGACGAAAATGACCTAAATGTTCATCCAATGACACAAACACACCTATTGGATGCACTAGATTGGTTGAAAACCCTAATTGGACAAGATAAAGCCTAGGGAGGACGAAAATGACCTAAATGTTCATCCAATGACACAAACACACCTATAGGATACACAAGATTGGTTAGAAACCCTAATTGGACAAGAATAAGCCTAGGGAGGACCAAAATAACCTAAATGTTCATCCAATGACACAAACACACCTATTGGATGCACAAGATTGGTTGAAAACCCTAATTGGACAAGAATAAGCCTAGGGAGGACGAAAATGACCTAAATGTTCATCCAATGACACAAACACACCTATTGGATGCACAAGATTGGTTGAAAACCCTAATTGGACAAGAATAAGCCTAGGGAGGACGAAAATGAATTAAATGTTCATCCAATGACACAAACACACCTATTGGATACACAAAATTGGTTAGAAACCCTAATTGGACAAGAATAAGCCTAGGGAGGACCAAAATAACCTAAATGTTCATCCAATGACACAAACACACCTATTGGATGCAGAAGATTGGTTGAAAACCATATTTGGACTAGAATAAACCTAGGGACGACAAAATGACCTCAATGTTCGTCCAATGACACAAACACACCTATTGGATGCACAAGATTGGTTAGAAACCCTAATTGGACAAGAATAAGCCTAGGGACGACGAAAATGACCTAAATGTTCATCCAATGACACAAACACACCTATTGGATGCACAAGATTGGTTAGAAACCCTAATTGGACAAGAATAAGCCTAGGGAGGACGAAAATGACGTAATTGGTCATCCAATGAGACAAACACACGTATTGGATGCACAAGATTTGTTTGAAAACCTAATTGGACAAGAATAAGCCTAGGGACGACGAAAATGACCTAAATGTTCATCCAATGACACAAACACACCTATTGGATGCACAAGATTGGTTAGAAATCCTAATTGGACAAGAATAAGCCTAGGGAGGACGAAAATGACCTAAATGTTCATCCAATGACACAAACACACCTATTGGATGCACAAGATTGGTTGAAAACCCTAATTGGACAAGATTAAGCCTAGGGAGGACGAAAATGACCTAAATGTTCATCCAATGACACAAACACACCTATTGGATGCACAAGATTGGTTAGAAATCCTAATTGGACAAGAATAAGCCTAGGGAGGACGAAAATGACCTAAATGTTCATCCAATGACACAAACACACCTATTGGATGCACAACATTGGTTAGAAACCCTAATTGCACAAGAATAAGCCTCGGGAGGACGAAAATGAGCTAATTGTTCATCCCATGAGACAAACACACCTATTGGATGCACAAGATTGGTTGAAAACCCTAATTGGACAAGATTAAGCCAAGGAAGGACAAAAATGAGCTAAATGTTCATCCAATAACACAAACACACCTATTGGATGCACAAGATTGGTTAGAAATCCTAATTGGACAAGAATAAGCCTAGGGAAGACGAAAATGACCTAAATGTTCATCCAATGACACAAACACACCTATTGGATGCACAAGATTGGTTAGAAATCCTAATTGGACAAGAATAAGCCTAGGGAGGACGAAAATGACCTAAATGTTCATCCAATGACACAAACACAGCTATTGGATGCACAACATTGGTTAGAAACCCTAATTGCACAAGAATAAGCCTCGGGGGGACGAAAATGAGCTAATTGTTCATCCAATGAGACAAACACACCTATTGGATGCACAAGATTGGTTGAAAACCCTAATTGGACAAGATTAAGCCAAGGAAGGACAAAAATGAGCTAAATGTTCATCCAATAACACAAACACACCTATTGGATGCACAAGATTGGTTGAAAACGCTAATTGGACAAGAATAAGCCTAGGGAGGACGAAAATGAATTAAATGTTCATCCAATGACACAAACACACCTATTGGATACACAAAATTGGTTAGAAACCCTAATTGGACAAGAATAAGCCTAGGGAGGACCAAAATAACCTAAATGTTCATCCAATGACACAAACACACCTATTGGATGCAGAAGATTGGTTGAAAACCATATTTGGACTAGAATAAACCTAGGGACGACAGAATGACCTCAATGTTCGTCCAATGACACAAACACACCTATTGGATGCACAAGATTGGTTAGAAACCCTAATTGGACAAGAATAAGCCTAGGGAGGACGAAAATGACCTAAATGTTCATCCAATGACACAAACACACCTATTGGATGCACAACATTGATTAAAAACCCTAATTGGACAAGATTAAGCATAGGGACGACGAAAATGACCTAAATGTTCATCCAATGACACAAACACACCTATTGGATGCACAAGATTGGTTAGAAATCCTAATTGGACAAGAATAAGCCTAAGGAAGACGAAAATGACCTAAATGTTCATCCAATGACACAAACACACCTATTGGATGCACAAGATTGGTTAGAAATCCTAATTGGACAAGAATAAGCCTAGGGAGGACGAAAATGACCTAAATGTTCATCCAATGACACAAACACACCTATTGGATGCACAACATTGGTTAGAAACCCTAATTGCACAAGAATAAGCCTCGGGAGGACGAAAATGAGCTAATTGTTCATCCCATGAGACAAACACACCTATTGGATGCACAAGATTGGTTGAAAACCCTAATTGGACAAGATTAAGCCAAGGAAGGACAAAAATGAGCTAAATGTTCATCCAATAACACAAACACACCTATTGGATGCACAAGATTGGTTGAAAACGCTAATTGGACAAGAATAAGCCTAGGGAGGACGAAAATGAATTAAATGTTCATCCAATGACACAAACACACCTATTGGATACACAAAATTGGTTAGAAACCCTAATTGGACAAGAATAAGCCTAGGGAGGACCAAAATAACCTAAATGTTCATCCAATGACACAAACACACCTATTGGATGCAGAAGATTGGTTGAAAACCATATTTGGACTAGAATAAGCCTAGGGACGAGAAAAATGACCTAAATGTTCGTCCAATGACACAAACACACCTATTGGATGCACAAGATTGGTTAGAAACCCTAATTGGACAAGAATAAGCCTAGGGAGGACGAAAATGACCTAAATGTTCATCCAATGACACAAACACACCTATTGGATGCACAACATTGATTAAAAACCCTAATTGGACAAGATTAAGCATAGGGACGACGAAAATGACCTAAATGTTCATCCAATGACACAAACACACCTATTGGATGCACAAGATTGGTTAGAAATCCTAATTGGACAAGAATAAGCCTAGGGAAGACGAAAATGACCTAAATGTTCATACAATGACACAAACACACCTATTGGATGCACAAGATTGGTTAGAAACCCTAATTGCATAAGAATAAGCCTAGGGAGGACGAAAATGAGCTAATTGTTCATCCAATGAGACAAACACACCTATTGGATGCACAAGATTGGTTGAAAACCCTAATTGGACAAGATTAAGCCAAGGAAGGACAAAAATGAGCTAAATGTTCATCCAATAACACAAACACACCTATTGGATGCACAAGATTGGTTGAAAACGCTAATTGGACAAGAATAAGCCTAGGGAGGACGAAAATGAATTAAATGTTCATCCAATGACACAAACACACCTATTGGATACACAAAATTGGTTAGAAACCCTAATTGGACAAGAATAAGCCTAGGGAGGACCAAAATAACCTAAATGTTCATCCAATGACACAAACACACCTATTGGATGCAGAAGATTGGTTGAAAACCATATTTGGACTAGAATAAACCTAGGGACGACAAAATGACCTCAATGTTCGTCCAATGACACAAACACACCTATTGGATGCACAAGATTGGTTGAAAACCCTAATTGGACAAGATTAAGCCAAGGAAGGACAAAAATGAGCTAAATGTTCATCCAATAACACAAACACACCTATTGGATGCACAAGATTGGTTGAAAACGCTAATTGGACAAGAATAAGCCTAGGGAGGACGAAAATGAATTAAATGTTCATCCAATGACACAAACACACCTATTGGATGCACAAGATTGGTTAGAAATCCTAATTGGACAAGAATAAGCCTAGGGAGGACGAAAATGACCTAAATGTTCATCCAATGACACAAACACACCTATTGGATGCACAACATTGGTTAGAAACCCTAATTGCACAAGAATAAGCCTCGGGAGGACGAAAATGAGCTAATTGTTCATCCCATGAGACAAACACACCTATTGGATGCACAAGATTGGTTGAAAACCCTAATTGGACAAGATTAAGCCAAGGAAGGACAAAAATGAGCTAAATGTTCATCCAATAACACAAACACACCTATTGGATGCACAAGATTGGTTAGAAATCCTAATTGGACAAGAATAAGCCTAGGGAAGACGAAAATGACCTAAATGTTCATCCAATGACACAAACACACCTATTGGATGCACAAGATTGGTTAGAAATCCTAATTGGACAAGAATAAGCCTAGGGAGGACGAAAATGACCTAAATGTTCATCCAATGACACAAACACAGCTATTGGATGCACAACATTGGTTAGAAACCCTAATTGCACAAGAATAAGCCTCGGGGGGACGAAAATGAGCTAATTGTTCATCCAATGAGACAAACACACCTATTGGATGCACAAGATTGGTTGAAAACCCTAATTGGACAAGATTAAGCCAAGGAAGGACAAAAATGAGCTAAATGTTCATCCAATAACACAAACACACCTATTGGATGCACAAGATTGGTTGAAAACGCTAATTGGACAAGAATAAGCCTAGGGAGGACGAAAATGAATTAAATGTTCATCCAATGACACAAACACACCTATTGGATACACAAAATTGGTTAGAAACCCTAATTGGACAAGAATAAGCCTAGGGAGGACCAAAATAACCTAAATGTTCATCCAATGACACAAACACACCTATTGGATGCAGAAGATTGGTTGAAAACCATATTTGGACTAGAATAAACCTAGGGACGACAGAATGACCTCAATGTTCGTCCAATGACACAAACACACCTATTGGATGCACAAGATTGGTTAGAAACCCTAATTGGACAAGAATAAGCCTAGGGAGGACGAAAATGACCTAAATGTTCATCCAATGACACAAACACACCTATTGGATGCACAACATTGATTAAAAACCCTAATTGGACAAGATTAAGCATAGGGACGACGAAAATGACCTAAATGTTCATCCAATGACACAAACACACCTATTGGATGCACAAGATTGGTTAGAAATCCTAATTGGACAAGAATAAGCCTAGGGAAGACGAAAATGACCTAAATATTCATCCAATGACACAAACACACCTATTGGATGCACAAGATTGGTTAGAAA
>JBBPBS010000467.1:898045-932793 GCA_037974835.1 Cicer judaicum | reverse complement strand
GGAAGACGAAAATGACCTAAATGTTCATCCAATGACACAAACACACCTATTGGATGCACAAGATTGGTTAGAAATCCTAATTGGACAAGAATAAGCCTAGGGAGGACGAAAATGACCTAAATGTTCATCCAATGACACAAACACACCTATTGGATGCACAAGATTGGTTAGAAAACCTAATTGGACAAGAATAAGCCTAGGGAGGATGAAAATGACCTAAATGTTCATCCAATGACACAAACACACCTATTGGATGCACAAGATTGGTTAGAAACCCTAATTGGACAAGAATAAGCCTAGGGAGGACGAAAATGACCTAAATGTTCATCCAATGACACAAACACACCTATTGGATGCACTAGATTGGTTGAAAACCCTAATTGGACAAGATAAAGCCTAGGGAGGACGAAAATGACCTAAATGTTCATCCAATGACACAAACACACCTATAGGATACACAAGATTGGTTAGAAACCCTAATTGGACAAGAATAAGCCTAGGGCGGACCAAAATAACCTAAATGTTCATCCAATGACACAAACACACCTATTGGATGCACAAGATTGGTTGAAAACCCTAATTGGACAAGTATAAGCCTAGGGAGGATGAAAATGACTTAAATGTTCATCCATTGACACAAACACACCTGTTGGATGCACAAGATTGGTTAGAAAACCTAATTGGACAAGAATCAGCCTAGGGAGGACGAAAATGACCTAAATGTTCATCCAATGACACAAACACCCCTATTGGATGCACAAGATTGGTTAGAAACCCTAATTGGACAAGAATAAGCCTAGGGAGGACGAAAATGACCTAAATGTTCATCCAATGACACAAACACACCTGTTGGATGCACAAGATTGGTTAGAAAACCTAATTGGACAAGAATCAGCCTAGGGAGGACGAAAATGACTTAAATGTTCATCCAATGACACAAACACACCTATTGGATGCACAACATTGATTAAAAACCCTAATTGGACAAGATTAAGCATAGGGACGACGAAAATGACCTAAATGTTCATCCAATGACACAAACAAACCTATTGGATGCACAAGATTGGTTAGAAATCCTAATTGGACAAGAATAAGCCTAGGGAGGACGAAAATGACCTAAATGTTCATCCAATGACACAAACACACCTATTGGATGCACAACATTGATTAAAAACCCTAATTGGACAAGATTAAGCATAGGGACGACGAAAATGACCTAAATGTTCATCCAATGACACAAACACACCTATTGGATGCACAAGATTGGTTAGAAATCCTAATTGGACAAGAATAAGCCTAGGGAAGACGAAAATGACCTAAATGTTCATACAATGACACAAACACACCTATTGGATGCACAAGATTGGTTAGAAACCCTAATTGCATAAGAATAAGCCTAGGGAGGACGAAAATGAGCTAATTGTTCATCCAATGAGACAAACACACCTATTGGATGCACAAGATTGGTTGAAAACCCTAATTGGACAAGATTAAGCCAAGGAAGGACAAAAATGAGCTAAATGTTCATCCAATAACACAAACACACCTATTGGATGCACAAGATTGGTTGAAAACGCTAATTGGACAAGAATAAGCCTAGGGAGGACGAAAATGAATTAAATGTTCATCCAATGACACAAACACACCTATTGGATACACAAAATTGGTTAGAAACCCTAATTGGACAAGAATAAGCCTAGGGAGGACCAAAATAACCTAAATGTTCATCCAATGACACAAACACACCTATTGGATGCAGAAGATTGGTTGAAAACCATATTTGGACTAGAATAAACCTAGGGACGACAGAATGACCTCAATGTTCGTCCAATGACACAAACACACCTATTGGATGCACAAGATTGGTTAGAAACCCTAATTGGACAAGAATAAGCCTAGGGAGGACGAAAATGACCTAAATGTTCATCCAATGACACAAACACACCTATTGGATGCACAAGATTGGTTGAAAACCCTAATTGGACAAGAATAAGCCTAGGGAGGACGAAAATGACCTAAATGTTCATCCAATGACACAAACACACCTATTGGATGCACAAGATTGGTTAGAAACCCTAATTGGACAAGATTAAGCATAGGGACGACGAAAATGACCTAAATGTTCATCCAATGACACAAACACACCTATTGGATGCACAAGATTGGTTAGAAATCCTAATTGGACAAGAATAAGCCTAGGGAAGACGAAAATGACCTAAATGTTCATCCAATGACACAAACACACCTATTGGATGCACAAGATTGGTTAGAAACCCTAATTGCACAAGAATAAGCCTCGGGAGGACGAAAATGAGCTAATTGTTCATCCAATGAGACAAACACACCTATTGGATGCACAAGATTGGTTGAAAACCCTAATTGGACAAGATTAAGCCAAGGAAGGACAAAAATGAGCTAAATGTTCATCCAATAACACAAACACACCTATTGGATGCACAAGATTGGTTGAAAACGCTAATTGGACAAGAATAAGCCTAGGGAGGACGAAAATGAACTAAATGTTCATCCAATGACACAAACACACCTATTGGATACACAAAATTGGTTAGAAACCCTAATTGGACAAGAATAAGCCTAGGGAGGACCAAAATAACCTAAATGTTCATCCAATGACACAAACACACCTATTGGATGCAGAAGATTGGTTGAAAACCATATTTGGACTAGAATAAACCTAGGGACGACAAAATGACCTCAATGTTCGTCCAATGACACAAACACACCTATTGGATGCACAAGATTGGTTAGAAATCCTAATTGGACAAGAATAAGCCTAGGGAAGACGAAAATGACCTAAATGTTCATCCAATGACACAAACACACCTATTGGATGCACAAGATTGGTTAGAAATCCTAATTGGACAAGAATAAGCCTAGGGAGGACGAAAATGACCTAAATGTTCATCCAATGACACAAACACACCTATTGGATGCACAACATTGGTTAGAAACCCTAATTGCACAAGAATAAGCCTCGGGAGGACGAAAATGAGCTAATTGTTCATCCCATGAGACAAACACACCTATTGGATGCACAAGATTGGTTGAAAACCCTAATTGGACAAGATTAAGCCAAGGAAGGACAAAAATGAGCTAAATGTTCATCCAATAACACAAACACACCTATTGGATGCACAAGATTGGTTGAAAACCCTAATTGGACAAGAATAAGCCTAGGGAGGACGAAAATGAATTAAATGTTCATCCAATGACACAAACACACCTATTGGATACACAAAATTGGTTAGAAACCCTAATTGGACAAGAATAAGCCTAGGGAGGACCAAAATAACCTAAATGTTCATCCAATGACACAAACACACCTATTGGATGCAGAAGATTGGTTGAAAACCATATTTGGACTAGAATAAACCTAGGGACGACAAAATGACCTCAATGTTCGTCCAATGACACAAACACACCTATTGGATGCACAAGATTGGTTAGAAACCCTAATTGGACAAGAATAAGCCTAGGGAGGACGAAAATGACCTAAATGTTCATCCAATGACACAAACACACCTATTGGATGCACAACATTGATTAAAAACCCTAATTGGACAAGATGAAGCATAGGGACGACGAAAATGACCTAAATGTTCATCCAATGACACAAACACACCTATTGGATGCACAAGATTGGTTAGAAATCCTAATTGGACAAGAATAAGCCTAGGGAAGACGAAAATGACCTAAATGTTCATCCAATGACACAAACACACCTATTGGATGCACAAGATTGGTTAGAAATCCTAATTGGACAAGAATAAGCCTAGGGAGGACGAAAATGACCTAAATGTTCATCCAATGACACAAACACACCTATTGGATGCACAACATTGCTTGAAAACCCTAATTGGACAAGATTAAACCAAGGGAGGACGAAAATGACCTAAATGTTCATCCAATGACACAAACACACCTATTGGATGCACAAGATTGGTTGAAAACCCTAATTGGACAAGAATAAGCCTAGGGAGGACGAAAATGAGCTAAATTTTCATCCAATGACACAATCACACCTATTGGATGCACAAGGTTGGTTGAAAACCCTAATTTGACAAGATTAAGCCAAGGGAGGACGAAAATGAGCTAAATGTTCATCCAATGACATAAACACACCTATTGGATGCACAAGATTGGTTGAAAACCCTAATTGGACAAGAATAAGCCTAGGGAGGACGAAAATAACCTAAATGTTCATCCAATGATACAAACACACCTATTGGATGCACAACATTGGTTGAAAATCCCAATTGGACAAGATTAAGCATAGGGACGACGAAAATGACCTAAATGTTCATCCAATGATACAAACACACCTATTGGATGCACAAGATTGGTTAGAAACCCTAATTGGACAAGAATAAGCCTAAGTAGGACGAAAATGAGCTAAATGTTCATCTAATGACACAAACACACCTAATGGATGCACAAGATTGGTTGAAAACCCTAATTGGACAAGATTAAGCCAAGGGACGACGAAAATGAGCTAAATGTTCATCCAATGACACAAACACACCTATTGGATGCACAAGATTGGTTGAAAACCCTAATTGGACAAGAATAAGCCTAGGGAGGACGAAAATGACCTAAATTTTCATCCAATGACACAATCACACCTATTGGATGCACAAGATTGGTTAGAAACCCTAATTGGACAAGAATAAGCCTTGGGAGGACGAAAATGACCTAGATGTTCATCCAATGACACAAACACACCTATTGCATGCACAAGATAGGTTGAAAACCATAATTGGACAAGAATAAGCATAGGGACGACGAAAATGACCTAAATGTTCATCCAATGACACAAACACACCTATTGGATGCACAAGATTGCTTGAAAACCCTAATTGGACAAGTTTAAGCAGAGGGACGACGAAAATAACCTAAATGTTCATCCAATGACACAAACACACCTATTGGATGCACAAGATTGGTTAGAAACCCTAATTGGACAAGAATAAGCCTAGGGAGGACGAAAATGACCTAAATGTTCATCCAATGACACAAACACACCTATTGGATGCACTAGATTGGTTGAAAACCCTAATTGGACAAGATAAAGCCTAGGGAGGACGAAAATGACCTAAATGTTCATCCAATGACAAAAACACACCTATAGGATACACAAGATTGGTTAGAAACCCTAATTGGACAAGAATAAGCCTAGGGCGGACCAAAATAACCTAAATGTTTATCCAATGACACAAACACACCTATTGGATGCACAAGATTGGTTGAAAACCCTAATTGGACAAGTATAAGCCTAGGGAGGATGAAAATGACTTAAATGTTCATCCATTGACACAAACACACCTGTTGGATGCACAAGATTGGTTAGAATACCTAATTGGACAAGAATCAGCCTAGGGAGGACGAAAATGACGTAATTGTTCATCCAATGACACAAACACACCTATTGGATGCACAAGATTGGTTGAAAACCCTAATTGAACAAGATTAAGCATAGGGACGACGACAATGACCTAAATGTTCATCCAATGACACAAACACACCTATTGGATACACAAGATTGGTTAGAAACCCTAATTGGACAAGAATAAGCCTAGGGAGGACCAAAATAACCTAAATGTTCATCCAATGACATAAACACACCTATTGGATGCACAAGATTGGCTGAAAACCCTAATTGGACAAGATTAAGCATAGGGACGACGACAATGACCTAAATGTTCATCCAATGACACAAACACACCTATTGGATACACAAGATTGGTTAGAAACCCTAATTGGACAAGAATAAGCCTAGGGAGGACCAAAATAACCTAAATGTTCATCCAATGACACAAACACACCTATTGGATGCACAAGATTGGTTGAAAACCCTAATTGGACAAGAATAAGCCTCGGGAGGACGAAAATGAGCTAATTGTTCATCCAATGAGACAAACACACCTATTGGATGCACAAGATTTGTTTGAAACCCTAATTGGACAAGAATAAGCATAGGGAGGACGAAAATGACCTTAATGTTCATCCAATGACACAAACACACCTATTGGATGCACAAGATTAGTTGAAAACCCTAATTGGACAAGATTAAGCCAAGGGAGGACGAAAATGACCTAAATCTTCATCCAATGACACAAACACACCTATTGGATGCACACGATTGGTTGAAAACCCTAATTGGACAAGAATAAGCGTAGGGAGGACGAAAATGACCTAATTGTTCATCCAATGAGACAAACACACCTATTGGATGCACAAGATTTGTTTGAAACCCTAATTGGACAAGAATAAGCCTAGGGAGGACGAAAATGACCTTAATGTTCATCCAATGACACAAACACACCTATTGGATGCACAAGATTAGTTGAAAACCCTAATTGGACAAGAATAAGCCTAGATAGGACGAAAATGAATTAAATGTTCATCCAATGACACAAACACACCTATTGGATGCACACGATTGGTTGAAAACCCTAATTGGACTAGATTAAACCTAGGGACGACGAAAATAACCTAAATGTTCATCCAATGACACAAACACACCTATAGGATACACAAGATTGGTTAGAAACCCTAATTGGACAAGAATAATCCTAGGGAGGACCAAAATAACCTAAATGTTCATCCAATGACACAAACACACCTATTGGATGCACAAGTTTGGTTAGAAACCCTAATTTGACAAGAATAAGCATAGGGAGGACGAAAATGACCTAAATGTTCATCCAATGACACAAACACACCTATTGGATGCACTAGATTGGTTGAAAACCCTAATTGGACAAGATAAAGCCTAGGGAGGACGAAAATGACCTAAATGTTCATCCAATGACAAAAACACACCTATAGGATACACAAGATTGGTTAGAAACCCTAATTGGACAAGAATAAGCCTAGGGCGGACCAAAATAACCTAAATGTTCATCCAATGACACAAACACACCTATTGGATGCACAAGATTGGTTGAAAACCCTAATTGGACAAGTATAAGCCTAGGGAGGATGAAAATGACTTAAATGTTCATCCATTGACACAAACACACCTGTTGGATGCACAAGATTGGTTAGAATACCTAATTGGACAAGAATCAGCCTAGGGAGGACGAAAATGACCTAAATGTTCATCCAATGACACAAACACCCCTATTGGATGCACAAGATTGGTTAGAAACCCTAATTGGACAAGAATAAGCCTAGGGAGGACGAAAATGACCTAAATGTTCATCCAATGACACAAACACACCTGTTGGATGCACAAGATTGGTTAGAAAACCTAATTGGACAAGAATCAGCCTAGGGAGGACGAAAATGACTTAAATGTTCATCCAATGACACAAACACACCTATTGGATGCACAAGATTGGTTAGAAACCCTAATTGGACAAGAATAAGCCTAGGGAGGACGAAAATGACCTAAATGTTCATCCAATGACACAAACACACCTATAGGATACACAAGATTGGTTAGAAACCCTAATTGGACAAGAATAAGCCTAGGGAGGACCAAAATAACCTAAATGTTCATCCAATGAGACAAACACACCTATTGGATGCACAAGATTTGTTGAAAACCCTAATTGGACAAGAATAAGCCTAGGGAGGACGAAAATGACCTAAATGTTCATCCAATGACACAAACACACCTATTGGATGCACAAGATTGGTTAGAAATCCTAATTGGACAAGATTAAGCATAGGGACGACGAAAATGACCTAAATGTTCATCCAATGACACAAACACACCTATTGGATGCACAAGATTGGTTAGAAATCCTAATTGGACAAGAATAAGCCTAGGGAAGACGAAAATGACCTAAATGTTCATCCAATGACACAAACACACCTATTGGATGCACAAGATTGGTTAGAAATCCTAATTGGACAAGAATAAGCTTAGGGAAGACGAAAATGACCTAAATGTTCATCCAATGACACAAACACAGCTATTGGATGCACAAGATTGGTTAGAAACCCTAATTGCACAAGAATAAGCCTAGGGAGGACGAAAATGAGCTAATTGTTCATCCAATGAGACAAACACACCTATTGGATGCACAAGATTGGTTGAAAACCCTAATTGGACAAGATTAAGCCAAGGAAGGACAAAAATGAGCTAAATGTTCATCCAATAACACAAACACACCTATTGGATGCACAAGATTGGTTGAAAACGCTAATTGGACAAGAATAAGCCTAGGGAGGACGAAAATGAATTAAATGTTCATCCAATGACACAAACACACCTATTGGATACACAAAATTGGTTAGAAACCCTAATTGGACAAGAATAAGCCTAGGGAGGACCAAAATAACCTAAATGTTCATCCAATGACACAAACACACCTATTGGATGCAGAAGATTGGTTGAAAACCATATTTGGACTAGAATAAACCTAGGGACGACAGAATGACCTCAATGTTCGTCCAATGACACAAACACACCTATTGGATGCACAAGATTGGTTAGAAACCCTAATTGGACAAGAATAAGCCTAGGGAGGACGAAAATGACCTAAATGTTCATCCAATGACACAAACACACCTATTGGATGCACAAGATTGGTTGAAAACCCTAATTGGACAAGAATAAGCCTAGGGAGGACGAAAATGACCTAAATGTTCATCCAATGACACAAACACACCTATTGGATGCACAAGATTGGTTAGAAACCCTAATTGGACAAGATTAAGCATAGGGACGACGAAAATGACCTAAATGTTCATCCAATGACACAAACACACCTATTGGATGCACAAGATTGGTTAGAAACCCTAATTGGACAAGAATAAGCCTAGGGAAGACGAAAATGACCTAAATGTTCATCCAATGACACAAACACACCTATTGGATGCACAAGATTGGTTAGAAATCCTAATTGGACAAGAATAAGCCTAGGGAGGACGAAAATGACCTAAATGTTCATCCAATGACACAAACACACCTATTGGATGCACAACATTGGTTAGAAACCCTAATTGCACAAGAATAAGCCTCGGGAGGACGAAAATGAGCTAATTGTTCATCCAATGAGACAAACACACCTATTGGATGCACAAGATTGGTTGAAAACCCTAATTGGACAAGAATAAGCCAAGGAAGGACAAAAATGAGCTAAATGTTCATCCAATAACACAAACACACCTATTGGATGCACAAGATTGGTTGAAAACGCTAATTGGACAAGAATAAGCCTAGGGAGGACGAAAATGAATTAAATGTTCATCCAATGACACAAACACACCTATTGGATACACAAAATTGGTTAGAAACCCTAATTGGACAAGAATAAGCCTAGGGAGGACCAAAATAACCTAAATGTTCATCCAATGACACAAACACACCTATTGGATGCAGAAGATTGGTTGAAAACCATATTTGGACTAGAATAAGCCTAGGGACGACAAAATGACCTCAATGTTCGTCCAATGACACAAACACACCTATCGGATGCACAAGATTGGTTAGAAACCCTAATTGGACAAGAATAAGCCTAGGGAGGACGAAAATGACCTAAATGTTCATCCAATGACACAAACACACCTATTGGATGCACAACATTGATTAAAAACCCTAATTGGACAAGATTAAGCATAGGGACGACGAAAATGACCTAAATGTTCATCCAATGACACAAACACACCTATTGGATGCACAAGATTGGTTAGAAATCCTAATTGGACAAGAATAAGCCTAGGGAAGACGAAAATGACCTAAATGTTCATACAATGACACAAACACACCTATTGGATGCACAAGATTGGTTAGAAACCCTAATTGCATAAGAATAAGCCTAGGGAGGACGAAAATGAGCTAATTGTTCATCCAATGAGACAAACACACCTATTGGATGCACAAGATTGGTTGAAAACCCTAATTGGACAAGATTAAGCCAAGGAAGGACAAAAATGAGCTAAATGTTCATCCAATAACACAAACACACCTATTGGATGCACAAGATTGGTTGAAAACGCTAATTGGACAAGAATAAGCCTAGGGAGGACGAAAATGAATTAAATGTTCATCCAATGACACAAACACACCTATTGGATACACAAAATTGGTTAGAAACCCTAATTGGACAAGAATAAGCCTAGGGAGGACCAAAATAACCTAAACGTTCATCCAATGACACAAACACACCTATTGGATGCAGAAGATTGGTTGAAAACCATATTTGGACTAAAATAAGCCTAGGGACGACAAAATGACCTCAATGTTCGTCCAATGACACAAACACACCTATTGGATGCACAAGATTGGTTAGAAACCCTAATTGGACAAGAATAAGCCTAGGGACGTCGAAAATGACCTAAATGTTCATCCAATAACACAAACACACCTATTGGATGCACAAGATTGGTTAGAAATCCTAATTGGACAAGAATAAGCCTATTGAAGACGAAAATGACCTAAATGTTCATCCAATGACACAAACACACCTATTGGATGCACAAGATTGGTTAGAAACCCTAATTGCACAAGAATAAGCCTAGGGAGGACGAAAATGAGCTAATTGTTCATCCAATGAGACAAACACACCTATTGGATGCACAAGATTGGTTGAAAACCCTAATTGGACAAGATTAAGCCAAGGAAGGACAAAAATGAGCTAAATGTTCATCCAATAACACAAACACACCTATTGGATGCACAAGATTGGTTGAAAACGCTAATTGGACAAGAATAAGCCTAGGGAGGACGAAAATGACCTAAATGTTCATCCAATGACACAAACACACCTATTGGATGCACAAGATTGGTTAGAAATCCTAATTGGACAAGAATAAGCCTAGGGAGGACCAAAATAACCTAAATGTTCATCCAATGACACAAACACACCTATTGGATGCAGAAGATTGGTTGAAAACCATATTTGGACTAGAATAAACCTAGGGACGACAAAATGACCTCAATGTTCGTCCAATGACACAAACACACCTATCGGATGCACAAGATTGGTTAGAAATCCTAATTGGACAAGAATAAGCCTAGGGAAGACGAAAATGACCTAAATGTTCATCCAATGACACAAACACACCTATTGGATGCACAAGATTGGTTAGAAATCCTAATTGGACAAGATTAAGCATAGGGACGACGAAAATGACCTAAATGTTCATCCAATGACACAAACACACCTATTGGATGCACAAGATTGGTTAGAAATCCTAATTGGACAAGAATAAGCCTAGGGAAGACGAAAATGACCTAAATGTTCATCCAATGACACAAACACACCTATTGGATGCACAAGATTGGTTAGAAACCCTGATTGCACAAGAATAAGCCTCGGGAGGACGAAAATGAGCTAATTGTTCATCCAATGAGACAAACACACCTATTGGATGCACAAGATTGGTTGAAAACCCTAATTGGACAAGATTAAGCCAAGGACGGACAAAAATGAGCTAAATGTTCATCCAATAACACAAACACACCTATTGGATGCACAAGATTGGTTGAAAACCCTAATTGGACAAGATAAAGCCTAGGGAGGACGAAAATGACCTAAATGTTCATCCAATGACACAAACACACCTATAGGATACACAAGATTGGTTAGAAACCCTAATTGGACAAGAATAAGCCTAGGGCGGACCAAAATAACCTAAATGTTCATCCAATGACACAAACACACCTATTGGATGCACAAGATTGGTTGAAAACCCTAATTGGACAAGTATAAGCCTAGGGAGGATGAAAATGACTTAAATGTTCATCCATTGACACAAACACACCTGTTGGATGCACAAGATTGGTTAGAAAACCTAATTGGACAAGAATCAGCCTAGGGAGGACGAAAATGACCTAAATGTTCATCCAATGACACAAACACCCCTATTGGATGCACAAGATTGGTTAGAAACCCTAATTGGATAAGAATAAGCCTAGGGAGGACGAAAATGACCTAAATGTTCATCCAATGACACAAACACACCTGTTGGATGCACAAGATTGGTTAGAAAACCTAATTGGACAAGAATCAGCCTAGGGAGGACGACAATGACTTAAATGTTCATCCAATGACACAAACACACCTATTGGATGCACAAGATTGGTTAGAAACCCTAATTGGACAAGAATAAGCCTAGGGAGGACGTAAATGACCTAAATGTTCATCCAATGACACAAACACACCTATTGCATGCACAACATTGATTAAAAACCCTAATTGGACAAGATTAAGCATAGGGACGACGAAAATGACCTAAATGTTCATCCAATGACACAAACACACCTATTGGATGCACAAGATTGGTTAGAAATCCTAATTGGACAAGAATAAGCCTAGGGAAGACGAAAATGACCTAAATGTTCATCCAATGACACAAACACAGCTATTGGATGCACAAAATTGGTTAGAAACCCTAATTGCACAAGAATAAGCCTAGGGAGGACGAAAATGAGCTAATTGTTCATCCAATGAGACAAACACACCTATTGGATGCACAAGATTGGTTGAAAACCCTAATTGGACAAGATTAAGCCAAGGAAGGACAAAAATGAGCTAAATGTTCATCCAATAACACAAACACACCTATTGGATGCACAAGATTGGTTGAAAACGCTAATTGGACAAGAATAAGCCTAGGGAGGACGAAAATGAATTAAATGTTCATCCAATGACACAAACACACCTATTGGATACACAAAATTGGTTAGAAACCCTAATTGGACAAGAATAAGCCTAGGGAGGACCAAAATAACCTAAATGTTCATCCAATGACACAAACACACCTATTGGATGCATAAGATTGGTTGAAAACCATATTTGGACTAGAATAAGCCTAGGGACGACAAAATGACCTCAATGTTCGTCCAATGACACAAACACACCTATTGGATGCACAAGATTGGTTAGAAACCCTAATTGGACAAGAATAAGTCTAGGGAGGACGAAAATGACCTAAATGTTCATCCAATGACACAAAGATACCTATTGGATGCACAAGATTGGTTGAAAACCTTAATTGGACAAGATTAAGCATAGGGACGATGAAAATGAATTTAATGTTCATCCCATGACACAAACACACCTATTAGATACACAAGATTGTTAGAAACCCTAATTGGACAAGAATAAGCCTAGGGAGGACCAAAATAACCTAAATGTTCATCCAATGACATAAACACACCTATTGGATGCAGAAGATTGGTTAAAAACCCTATTTGGAATAGAATAAGCCTATGGACGACAAAAATAACCTAAATGTTCGTCCAATGACACAAACACACCTATAGGATACACAAGATTTGTTAGAAATCCTAATTAGACTAGAATAAGCCTAGGGAGAACCAAAATAACCTAAATGTTCATCCAATGACACAAACACGCCTATTGGATGCACAAGATTGGTTAGAAACCCTAATTGGACAAGAATAAGCCTAGGGAGGACGAAAATGACCTAAATGTTAATCCAATGACACAAACACACCTATTGGATACACAAGATTGGTTACAAACCCTAATTGGACAAGAATAAGCCTAGGGAGGACCAAAATAACCTAAATGTTCATCCAATGACACAAACACACCTATTGGATGCAGAAGATTGGTTTAAAACCATATTTGGACTAGAATAAACCTAGGGACGACAAAATGACCTCAATGTTCGTCCAATGACACAAACACACCTATTGGATGCACAAGATTGGTTAGAAACCCTAATTGGACAAGAATAAGTCTAGGGAGGACGAAAATGACCTAAATGTTCATCCAATGACACAAAGATACCTATTGGATGCACAAGATTGGTTGAAAACCTTAATTGGACAAGATTAAGCATAGGGACGATGAAAATGAATTTAATGTTCATCCCATGACACAAACACACCTATTGGATACACAAGATTTGTTAGAAATCCTAATTAGACTAGAATAAGCCTAGGGAGAACCAAAATAACCTAAATGTTCATCCAATGACACAAACACACCTATTGGATGCACAAGATTGGTTAGAAACCCTAATTGGACAAGAATAAGCCTAGGGAGGACGAAAATGACCTAAATGTTAATCCAATGACACAAACACACCTATTGGATACACAAGATTGGTTACAAACCCTAATTGGACAAGAATAAGTCTAGGGAGGACCAAAATAACCTAAATGTTCATCCAATGACACAAACACACCTATCGGATACACAAGATCGGTTAGAAACACTAATTGGACAAGAATAAGCCTAGGGAGGACAAAAATAACCTAAATGTTCATCCAATGACACAAACACACCTATTGGATGCACAAGATTGGTTGAAAACCATATTTGGACTAGAATAAGCCAAGGGAGGACAAAAATGAGCTAAATGTTCATCCAATGACACAAACACACCTATTGGATGCACAAGATTGGTTGAAAACGCTAATTGGACAAGAATAAGCCTAGGGAGAACGAAAATGAATTAAATGTTCATCCAATGACACAAACACACCTATTGGATACACAAAATTGGTTAGAAACCCTAATTGGACAAGAATAAGCTTAGGGAGGACCAAAATAACCTAAATGTTCATCCAATGACACAAACACACCTATTGGATGCAGATGATTGGTTGAAAACCATATTTGGACTAGAATAAGCCTAGGGACGACAAAATGACCTCAATGTTCGTCCAACGACACAAACACACCTATTGGATGCACAAGATTGGTTAGAAACCCTAATTGGACAAGAATAAGTCTAGGGAGGACGAAAATGACCTAAATGTTCATCCAATGACACAAAGATACCTATTGGATGCACAAGATTGGTTGAAAACCCTAATTGGACAAGAATAAGCATAGGGAGGACCAAAATAACCTAAATGTTCATCCAATGACACAAACACACCTATTGGATGCACAAGATTGGTTAGAAACCCTAATTGGACAAGAATAAGCCTAGGAAGGACAAAAATGACCTAATTGTTCGTCCAATGACACAAACACACCTATTGGATACACAAGATCGGTTAGAAACACTAATTGGACAAGAATAAGCCTAGGGAGGACCAAAATAACCTAAATGTTCATCCAATGACACAAACACACCTATTGGATGCACAAGATTGGTTGAAAACCATATTTGGACTAGAATAAGCCTAGGGACGACAAAAATGACCTAAATGTTCGTCCAATGACACAAACACACCTATTGGATGCACAAGATTGGTTAGAAACCCTAATTGGACAAGAATAAGCCTAGGGAGGACCAAGATGACCTAAATGTTCATCCAATGACACAAACACACCTATTGGATGCACAAGATTGGTTGAAAACCCTAATTGGACAAGAATAACTCTAGGGAGGACGAAAATGACCTAAATGTTCATCCAATGACACAAAGATACCTATTGGATGCACAAGATTGGTTGAAAACCCTAATTGGACAAGAATAAGCATAGGGAGGACGAAAATGAGCTAATTGTTCATCCAATGAGACAAACACACCTATTGGATGCACAAGATTGGTTGAAAACCCTAATTGGACAAGTATAAGCCTAGGGAGGACGAAAATGACCTAATTGTTCATCCAATGACACAAACACACCTGTTGGATGCACAAGATTGGTTAGAAACTCTAATTGGACAAGAATTAGCTTAGCGAGGACGAAAATGACCTAAATGTTCATCCAATGACACAAACACACCTATTGGATGCACAAGATTGGTTAGAAACCCTAATTGGACAAGAATAAGCCTAGGGAGGACGAAAATGACCTAAATGTTCATCCAATGACACAAACACACCTATAGGATACACAAGATTGGTTAGAAACCCTAATTGGACAAGAATAAGCCTAGGGAGGACCAAAATGACCTAAATGTTCATCCAATGACACAAACACACCTATTGGATGCACAAGATTGGTTGAAAACCCTAATTGGACAAGAATAAGCCTAGGGAGGACGAAAATGACCTAAATGTTCATCCAATGACACAAACACACCTATTGGATGCACAACATTGGTTGAAAACCCTAATTGGACAAGATTAAGCATAGGGACGACGAAAATGACCTAAATGTTCATCCAATTACACAAACACACCTATTGGATGCACAAGATTGGTTAGAAATCCTTATTGCACAAGAATAAGCCTAGGGAGGACGAAAATGACCTAATTGTTCATCCAATGACACAAACACACCTATTGGATGCACAAGATTGGTTAGAAACCCTAATTGGACAAGAATAAGCCTAGGGAGGACCAAAATAACCTAAATGTTCATCCAATGACACAAACACACCTATTGGTTGCAGAAGATTTGTTGAAAACCCTATTTGGACTAGAATAAGCCTAGGGACGACAAAAATGACCTAAATGTTCGTCCAATGACACAAACACACCTATTGGATGCACAAGATTGGTTAGAAACCCTAATTGGACAAGAATAAGTATAGGGAGGACGAAAATGACCTAAATGTTCATCCAATGACACAAACACACCTATTGGATGCAGAAGATTTGTTGAAAACCCTATTTGGACTAGAATAAGCCTAGGGACGACAAAAATGACCTAAATGTTCGTCCAATGACACAAACACACCTATTGGATGCACAAGATTGGTTAGAAACCCTAATTGGACAAGAATAAGCCTAGGGAGGACGAAAATGACCTAAATGTTCATCCAATGACACAAACACACCTATTGGATGCACAAGATTGGTTGAAAACCGTAATTGGACAAGATTAAGCATAGGGACGACGAAAATGACCTAAATGTTCATGCAATGACACAAACACACCTATTGGATACACAAGATTGGTTAGAAATCCTAATTCGACAAGAATAAGCCTAGGGAGGACCAAAATAACCTAAATGTTCATCCAATGACACAAACACACCTATTGGATGCAGAAGATTTGTTGAAAACCCTATTTGGACTAGAATAAGCCTAGGGACGACAAAAATGACCTAAATGTTCGTCCAATGACACAAACACACCTATTGGATGCACAAGATTGGTTAGAAACCCTAATTGGACAAGAATAAGCCTAGGGAGGACGAAAATGACCTAAATGTTCATCCAATGACACAAACACACCTATTGGATGCACAAGATTGGTTGAAAACCGTAATTGGACAAGATTAAGCATAGGGACGACGAAAATGACCTAAATGTTCATCCAATGACACAAACACAACTATTGGATGCACAAGATTGGTTAGAAACCCTAATTGGACAAGAATAAGCCTAGGGAGGACCAAAATAACCTAAATGTTCATCCAATGACACAAACACACCTATTGGATGCACAAGATTGGTTGAAAACCCTAATTGGACAAGATTAAGCATCGGGAGGACGAAAATGACCTAAATGTTCATCCAATGACACAAACACACCTATTGGATGCACAAGATTTCTTTGAAACCATAATCGGAAAAGAATAAGCCTAGGGAGGACGAAAATGACCTAAATGTTCATCCAATGACACAAACACACCTATTGGATGCACAAGATTGGTTAGAAACCCTAATTGGACAAGAATAAGCCTAGGGAGGACGAAAATGACCTAAATGTTCATCCAATGACACAAACACACCTATTGGATGCACAAGATTGGTTGAAAACCATATTTGGACTAGAATAAGCCTAGGGACGACAAAAATGACCTAAATGTTCGTCCAATGACACAAACACACCTATTGGATGCACAAGATTGGTTAGAAACCCTAATTGGACAAGAATAAGCCTAGGGAGGACGAAGATGACCTAAATGTTCATCCAATGACACAAACACACCTATTGGATGCACAAGATTGGTTGAAAACCCTAATTTGACAAGATTAAGCCTAGGGAGGACGAAAATGACCTAAATGTTCATCCAATGACACAAACACACCTATAGGATACACAAGATTGGTTAGAAACCCTAATTGGACAAGAATAAGCCTAGGGCGGACCAAAATAACCTAAATGTTCATCCAATGACACAAACACACCTATTGGATGCACAAGATTTCTTTGAAACTCTAATTGAACAAGAATAAGACTAGGGAGGACGAAAATGACCTAAATGTTCATCCAATGCAACAAACACACCTATTGGATACACAAGATTGGTTGAAAACCTTAATTGGACAAGATTAAGCCAAGGGAGGACGAAAATGACCTAAATCTTCATCCAATGACACAAACACACCTATTGGATGCACAAGATTGGTTGAAAACCTTAATTGGACAAGAATAAGCCTATGGAGGACGAAAATGACCTAAATGTTCATCCAATGAGACAAACACACCTATTGGATGCACAAGATTGGTTAGAAACCCTAATTGGACAAGAATCAGCCTATGGAGGACGAAAATGACCTAAATGTTCATCCAATGACACAGACACACCTATTGGATGTACAAGATTGGTTAGAAACCCTAATTCGACACGAATCAGCCTAGGGAGGACGAAAATGACCAAAATGTTCATCCAATGACACAAACACAGCTATTGGATGCAGAAGATTGGTTAGAAACCCTAATTGGACAAGAATAAGCCTAGGGAGGACGAAAATGACCTAAATATTCATCCAATGACACAAACACACCTATTTGATGCAGAAGATTGGTTGAAAACCATATTTGGACTAGAATAAGCCTAGGGACGACAAAAATGACCTAAATGTTCGTCCAATGACACAAACACACCTATTGGATGCACAAGATTGGTTAGAAACCCTAATTGGACAAGAATAAGCCTAGGGAGGACGAAAATGACCTAATTGTTCAACCAATGACACAAACACACCTATTGGATGCACAAGATTGGTTAGAAACCCTAATTGGACAAGAATAAGCCTATGGAGGACGAAAATGACCTAAATGTTTATCCAATGACACAGACACACCTATTGGATGTACAAGATTGGTTAGAAACCCTAATTGGACAAGAATCAGCCTATGGAGGACGAAAATGACCTAAATGTTCATCCAATGACACAAACACTCCTATTGGATGTACAAGATTGGTTAGAAACCCTAATTGGACAAGAATCAGCCTAGGGAGGACGAAAATGACCTAAATGTTCATCCAATGACACAAACACTCCTATTGGATGTACAAGATTGGTTAGAAACCCTAATTGGACAAGAATCAGCCTAGGGAGGACGAAAATGACCTAAATGTTCATCCAATGACACAAACACACCTATTGGATGCACAAGATTGGTTAGAAACCCTAATTGGACAAGAATCAGCCTATGGAGGACGAAAATGACCTAAATGTTCATCCAATGACACAGACACACCTATTGGATGTACAAGATTGGTTGAAAACCCTAATTGGACAAGAATAAGCCTAGGGAGGACGAAAATGACCTAAATGTTCATCCAATGACACAAACACACCTATTGGATGCACAAGATTGGTTAGAAACCCTAATTGGACAAGAATCAGCCTATGGAGGACGAAAATGACCTAAATGTTCATCCAATGACACAGACACACCTATTGGATGTACAAGATTGGTTAGAAAACCTAATTGGACACGAATCAGCCTAGGGAGGACGAAAATGACCTAAGTGTTCATCCAATGATACAAACACACCTATTGGATTCACAAGATTGGTTGAAAACCCTAATTGGACAAGAATAAGCCTAGGGAGGACGAAAATGAATTAAATGTTCATCCAATGAAACAAACACACCTATTAGCTACACAAGATTGGTTAGAAACCCTAATTGGACAAGAATAAGTCTAGGGAGGACCAAAATAACCTAAATGTTCATCCAATGACACAAACACACCTATTTCATGCAGAAGATTGGTTGAAAACCATATTTGGACTAGAATAAGCCTAGGGACGACAAAAATGACCTAAATGATCGTCCAATGACACAAACACACCTATTGGATGCACAAGATTGGTTAGAAACCAAAATTGGACAAGAATAAGCCTAGGGAGGACGAAAATGACCTAAATGTTCATCCAATGACACAAACACACCTGTTGGATGCACAAGATTGGTTAGAAAACCTAATTGGACAAGAATCAGCCTAGGGAGGACGAAAATGACTTAAATGTTCATCCAATGACACAAACACACCTATTGGATGCACAAGATTGGTTAGAAAACCTAATTGGACAAGAATCAGCCTAGGGAGGACGAAAATGACTTAAATGTTCATCCAATGACACAAACACACCTATTGGATGCACAAGATTGGTTAGAAACCCTAATTGGACAAGAATAAGCCTAGGGAGGACGAAAATGAATTAAATGTTCATCCAATGAAACAAACACACCTATTAGATACACAAGATTGGTTAGAAACCCTAATTGGACAAGAATAAGCCTAGGGAGGACCAAAATAACCTAAATGTTCATCCAATGACACAAACACACCTATTTGATGCAGAAGATTGGTTGAAAACCATATTTGGACTAGAATAAGCCTAGGGACGACAAAAATGACCTAAATGTTCGTCCAATAACACAAACACACCTATTGGATGCACAAGATTGGTTAGAAACCCTAATTGGACAAGAATAAGCCTAGGGAGGACGAAAATGACCTAAATGTTCATCCAATGACACAAACACACCTATTGGATGCACAAGATTGGTTAGAAACCCTAATTGGACAAGAATCAGCCTATGGAGGACGAAAATGACCTAAATGTTCATCCAATGACACAAACACACCTATTGGATGTACAAGATTGGTTAGAAACCCTAATTGGACACGAATCAGCCTAGGGACGACGAAAATGACCTAAATGTTCATCCAATGACACAAACACACCTATTGGATGCACAAGATTGGTTAGAAACCCTAATTGGACAAGAATAAGCCTACGGAGGACAAAAATGACCTAAATGTTCATCCAATGACTCAAACACACGTATTGGATGCACAAGATTGGTTAGACACCCTAATTGGACAAGAATCAGCCTAGGGAGGACGAAAATGACCTAAATGTTCATCCAATGACACAAACACACCTATTGGATGTACAAGATTGGTTAGAAACCCTAATTGGACACGAATCAGCCTAGGGACGACGAAAATGACCTAAATGTTCATCCAATGACACAAACACACCTATTGGATGCACAAGATTGCTTAGAAATCCTAATTGGACATGAATAAGCCTAGGGAGGACGAAAATGACCTAAATGTTCATTTAATGACACAAACACACCTATTGGATGCACAAGATTGGTTAGAAACCCTAATTGGACAAGAATAAGCCTAGGGAGGACAAAAATGACCTAAATGTTCATCCAATGACTCAAACACACGTATTGGATGCACAAGATTGGTTAGAAACCCTAATTGGACAAGAATCAGCCTAGGGAGGAAGAAAATGACCTAAATGTTCATCCAATGACACAAACACACCTATTGGATGTACAAGATTGGTTAGAAACCCTAATTGGACACGAATCAGCCTAGGGACGACGAAAATGACCTAAATGTTCATCCAATGACACAAACACACCTATTGGATGCACAAGATTCCTTACAAATCCTAATTGGACAAGAATAAGCTTTGGGAGGAAGAAAATGACCTAAATGTTCATTTAATGACACAAGCACACCTATTGGATGCACAAGATTGGTTAGAAATCCTAATTGGACAGGAATAAGCCTAGGGAGGACAAAAATGACCTAAATGTTCATCCAATGACACAAACACACCTATTAGATGCACAAGATTGGTTAGAAACACTAATTGGACAAGAATCAGCCTAGGGAGGACGAAAATGACCTAAATGTTCATCCAATGACACAAACACACCTATTGGATGTACAAGATTGGTTAGAAACCCTAATTGGACACGAATCAGCCTAGGGACGACGAAAATGACCTAAATGTTCATCCAATGACACAAACACACCTATTGGATGCACAAGATTGGTTAGAAAACCTAAATGGACAAGAATAAGCCTAGGGAGGACGAAAATGACCTAAGTGTTCATCCAATTACACAAACACACCTATTGGATGCACAAGATTGGTTAGAAACCCTAATTGGACAAGAATAAGCCTAGGGAGGACGAAAATAACCTAAATGTTCATCCAATGACACAAACACACCTATTGGATGCACAAGATTGGTTAGAAACCCTAATTGGACAAGAATAAGCCTAGGGAGGACCAAAATAACCTAAATGTTCATCCAATGACACAAACACACCTATTTGATGCAGAAGATTGGTTGAAAATCATATTTGGACTAGAATAAGCCTAGGGACGACAAAAATGACCTAAATGATCGTCCAATGACACAAACACACCTATTGGATGCACAAGATTGGTTAGAAACCCTAATTGGACAAGAATAAGCCTAGGGAGGACCAAAATAACCTAAATGTTCATCCAATGACACAAACACACCTATTGGATGCAGAAGATTTGTTGAAAACCCTAATTGGACAAGAATAAGCCTAGGGAGGACGAAAATGACCTAAATGTTCATCCAATGACACAAACACACCTATAGGATACACAAGATTGGTTAGAAACCCTAATTGGACAAGAATAAGCCTAGGGAGGACCAAAATGACCTAAATGTTCATCCAATGACACAAACACACCTATTGGATACACAAGATTGGTTAGAAACCCTAATTGGACAAGAATAAGCCTAGGGAGGACCAAAATAACCTAAATGTTCATCCAATGACACAAACACACCTATTGGATGCACAAGATTGGTTGAAAACCCTAATTGGACAAGAATAAGCCTAGGGAGGACGAAAATGACCTAAATGGTCATCCAATGACACAAACACACCTATTGGATACACAAGATTGGTTAGAAACCCTAATTGGACAAGAATAAGCCTAGGGAGGACCAAAATAACCTAAATGTTCATCCAATGACACAAACACACCTATTGGATGCACAAGATTTCTTTGAAACCCTAATCGGAAAAGAATAAGCCTAGGGAGGACGAAAATGACCTAAACGTTCATCCAATGACACAAACGCACCTATTGGATGCACAAGATTGGTTGAAAACCCTAATCGGACAAGATTAAGCCAAGCGAGGACGAAAATGACTTAATTGTTCATCCAATGACACAAACACACCTATGAGATGCACAAGATTGGTTGAAAACCCTAATTGGACAAGAATAAGCCTAGGGAGGACGAAAATGACCTAAATGTTCATCCAATGACACAAACACACCTATTGGATACACAAGATTGGTTAGAAACCCTAATTGGACAAGAATAAGCCTAGGGAGGACCAAAATAACCTAAATGTTCATCCAATGACCCAAACACACCTATTGGATGCACAAGATTGGTTGAAAACCCTAATTGGACAAGAATAAGCCTAGGGAGGACGAAAATGACCTAATTGTTCATCCAATGAGACAAACACACCTATTGGATGCACAAGATTTCTTTGAAACCCTAATTGGACAAGAATAAGACTAGGGAGGACGAAAATGACCTAAATGTTCATCCAATGACACAAACACACCTATTGGATGCACAAGATTGGTTGAAAACCTTAATTGGACAAGATTAAGCCAAGGGAGGATGAAAATGACCTAAATCTTCATCCAATGACACAAACACACCTATTGGATGCACAAGAGTGGTTGAAAACCCTAATTGGACAAGATTAAGCCTAGGGACGACGAAAATAACCTAAATGTTCATCCAATGACACAAACACACCTATAGGATACACAAGATTGGTTAGAAACCCTAATTGGACAAGAACAAGCCAAGGGAGGACGAAAATGACCTAATTGTTCAACCAATGACACAAACACACCTATTGGATGCACAAGATTGGTTGAAAACCCTAATTGGACAAGAATAAGCCTAGGGAGGACGAAAATGAATTAAATGTTCATCCAATGAAACAAACACACCTATTAGATAGACAAGATTGGTTAGAAACCCTAATTGGACAAGAATAAGCCTAGGGAGGACCAAAATAACCTAAATGTTCATCCAATGACACAAACACACCTATTTGATGCAGAAGATTGGTTGAAAACCATATTTGGACTAGAATAAGCCTAGGGACGACAAAAATGACCTAAATATTCGTCCAATAACACAAACACACCTATTGGATGCACAAGATTGGTTAGAAACCCTAATTGGACAAGAATAAGCCTAGGGAGGACGAAAATGACCTAAATGTTCATCCAATGACACAAACACACCTATTGGATGCACAAGATTGGTTAGAAACCCTAATTGGACAAGAATCAGCCTATGGAGGACGAAAATGACCTAAATGTTCATCCAATGACACAGACACACCTATTGGATGTACAAGATTGGTTAGAAACCCTAATTGGACACGAATCAGCCTAGGGAGGACGAAAATGACCTAAATGTTCATCCAATGACACAGACACACCTATTGGATGTACAAGATTGGTTAGAAACCCTAATTGGACAAGATTAAGCATTGGGACGACGAAAATGATCTAAATGTTCATCCACTGACACAAACACACCTACTGGATGCACAAGATTGGTTAGAAACCCTAATAGGATAAGAACCAGCCAAGGGAGGACGAAAATGACCAAATTGTTCAACCAATGACACAAACACACCTATTGGATGCACAAGATTGGTTGAAAACCCTAATTGGACAAGAATAAGCCTAGGGAGGACGAAAATGAATTAAATGTTCATCCAATGAAGCAAACACACCTATTAGATACACAAGATTGGTTAGAAACGCTAATTGGACAAGAATAAGCCTAGGGAGGACCAAAATAACCTAAATGTTCATCCAATGACACAAACACACCTATTTGATGCAGAAGATTGGTTGAAAACCATATTTGGACTAGAATAAGCCTAGGGACGACAAAAATGACCTAAATATTCGTCCAATAACACAAACACACCTATTGGATGCACAAGATTGGTTAGAAACCCTAATTGGACAAGAATAAGCCTAGGGAGGACGAAAATGACCTAAATGTTCATCCAATGACACAAACACACCTATTGGATGCACAAGATTGGTTAGAAACCCTAATTGGACAAGAATCAGCCTATGGAGGACGACAATGACCTAAATGTTCATCCAATGACACAGACACACCTATTGGATGTACAAGATTGGTTAGAAACCCTAATTGGACAAGAATCAGCCTATGGAGGACGAAAATGACCTAAATGTTCATCCAATGCCACAGACACACCTATTGGATGTACAAGATTGGTTTGAAACCCTAATTGGACAAGAATCAGCCTAGGGAGGACGAAAATGACCTAAATGTTCATCCAATGACACAAACACACCTATTGGATGTACAAGATTGGTTAGAAACCCTAATTGGACACGAATCAGCCTAGAGAGGACGAAAATGACCTAAATCTTCATCCAATGATACAAACACACCTATTGGATGCACAAGATTGGTTAGTCACCCTAATTGGACAAGAATCAGCCTAGGGAGGACGAACATGCCCGAAATGTTCATCCAATGACACAAACACACCTATTGGATGTACAAGATTGGTTAGAAACCCTAATTGGACACGAATCAGCCTAGGGACGACGAAAATGACCTAAATGTTCATCCAATGACACAAACACACCTATTGGATGCACAAGATTGCTTAGAAATCCTAATTGGACAAGAATATGCCTAGGGAGGACGAAAATAACCGAAATGTTCATTTAATGACACAAACACACCTATTGGATGCACAAGATTGGTTAGAAACCCTAATTGGACAAGAATAAGCCTAGGGACGACGAAAATGACCTAAATGTTCATCCAATGACACAAACACACCTATTGGATGTACAAGATTGGTTAGAAACCCTAATTGGACACGAATCAGCCTAGGGACGACGAAAATGACCTAAATGTTCATCCAATGACACAAACACACCTATTGGATACACAAGATTGGTTAGAAACCCTAATTGGACAAGAATAAGCCTAGGGAGGACCAAAATAACCTAAATGTTCATCTAATGACACAAACACACCTATTGGATGCACAAGATTGGTTGAAAACCCTAATTGGACAAGTATAAGCCTAGGGAGGACGAAAATGACCTAAATGTTCATCCAATGACACAAACACACCTATTGGATGCACTACATTGATTGAAAACCCTAATTGGACAAGATTAAGCATAGGGTCGACGAAAATGACCTAAATGTTCATCCAATGACACAAACACACCTATTGGATACACAAGATTGGTTAGAAACCCTAATTGGACAAGAATAAGCCTAGGGAGGACCAAAATAACCTAAATGTTCATCCAATGACCCAAACACACCTATTGGATGCACAAGATTGGTTGAAAACCCTAATTGGACAAGAATAAGCCTAGGGAGGACGAAAATGACCTAATTGTTCATCCAATGAGACAAACACACCTATTGGATGCACAAGATTTGTTTGAAACCCTAATTGGACAAGAATAAGCCAAGGGAGGACAAAAATGAGCTAAATGTTCATCCAATGACACAAACACACCTATTGGATGCACAAGATTGGTTAGAAACCCTAATTGGACGAGAATATGCCTAGGGAGGACCAAAATAACCTAAACGTTCATCCAATGACACAAACACACCTATTGGATGCACAAGATTGGTTAGAAACCCTAATTGGACAAGAATAAGCCTAGGGAGGACGAAAATGACCTAAATGTTCATCCAATGACACAAACACACCTATTGGAAGCACAAGATTGGTTAGACACCCTAATTGGACAAGAATCAGCCTAGGGAGGACGAACATGACCGAAATGTTCATCCAATGACACAAACACACCTATTGGATGTACAAGATTGGTTAGAAACCCTAATTGGACACGAATCAGCCTAGGGACGTCGAAAATGACCTAAATGTTCATCCAATGACACAAACACACCTATTGGATGCACAAGATTGCTTAGAAATCCTAATTGAACAGGAATATGCCTAAGGAGGACGAAAATGACCTAAATGTTCATCCAATGAGACAAACACACCTATTGGATGCACAAGATTGGTTAGAAAACCTAATTGGACAAGAATAAGCCTAGGGAGGACGAAAATGACCTAAATGTTCATCGAATGACACAAACACACCTATTGGAAGCACAAGATTGGTTAGACACCCTAATTGGACAAGAATCAGCCTAGGGAGGACGAACATGACCGAAATGTTCATCCAATGACACAAACACACCTATTGGATGTACAAGATTGGTTAGAAACCCTAATTGGACACGAATCAGCCTAGGGACGACGAAAATGACCTAAATGTTCATCCAATGACACAAACACACCTATTGGATGCACAAGATTGCTTAGAAATCCTAATTGGACAAGAATATGCCTAGGGAGGACGAAAATAACCGAAATGTTCATTTAATGACACAAACACACCTATTGGATGCACAAGATTGGTTAGAAACCCTAATTGGACAAGAATAAGCCTAGGGACGACGAAAATGACCTAAATGTTCATCCAATGACACAAACACACCTATTGGATGCACAAGATTGGTTAGAAATCCTAATTGGACAAGAATAAGCCTAGGGAGGACGAAAATGACCTAAATGTTCATCCAATGACACAAACACACCTATTGGATGCACAAGATTGGTTGAAAACCCTAATTGGACAAGATTAAGCCTAGGGACGACGAAAATAACCTAAATGTTCATCCAATGACACAAACACACCTATAGGATACACAAGATTGGTTAGAAACCCTAATTGGATAAGAACAAGCCAAGGGAGGACGAAAATGACCTAATTGTTCAACCAATGACACAAACACACCTATTGGATGCACAAGATTGGTTGAAAACCCTAATTGGACAAGAATAAGCCTAGGGAGGACGAAAATGAATTAAATGTTCATCCAATGAAACAAACACACCTATTAGATAGACAAGATTGGTTAGAAACCCTAATTGGACAAGAATAAGCCTAGGGAGGACCAAAATAACCTAAATGTTCATCCAATGACACAAACACACCTATTTGATGCAGAAGATTGGTTGAAAACCATATTTGGACTAGAATAAGCCTAGGGACGACAAAAATGACCTAAATGTTCGTCCAATGACACAAACACACCTATTGGATGCACAAGATTGGTTAGAAACCCTAATTGGACAAGAATAAGCCTAGGGAGGACCAAAATGACCTAAATGTTCATCCAATGACACAAACACACCTATTGGATGCAGAAGATTTGTTGAAAACCCTATTTGGACTAGAATAAGCCTAGGGACGACAAAAATGACCTAAATGTTCGTCCAATGACACAAACACACCTATTGGATGCACAAGATTGGTTAGAAACCCTAATTGGACAAGAATAAGCCTAGGGAGGACGAAAATGACCTAAATGTTCATCCAATGACACAAACACACCTATTGGATGCACAAGATTGGTTGAAAACCGTAATTGGACAAGATTAAGCATAGGGACGACGAAAATGACCTAAATGTTCATGCAATGACACAAACACACCTATTGGATACACAAGATTGGTTAGAAATCCTAATTCGACAAGAATAAGCCTAGGGAGGACCAAAATAACCTAAATGTTCATCCAATGACACAAACACACCTATTGGATGCAGAAGATTTGTTGAAAACCCTATTTGGACTAGAATAAGCCTAGGGACGACAAAAATGACCTAAATGTTCGTCCAATGACACAAACACACCTATTGGATGCACAAGATTGGTTAGAAACCCTAATTGGACAAGAATAAGCCTAGGGAGGACGAAAATGACCTAAATGTTCATCCAATGACACAAACACACCTATTGGATGCACAAGATTGGTTGAAAACCGTAATTGGACAAGATTAAGCATAGGGACGACGAAAATGACCTAAATGTTCATCCAATGACACAAACACAACTATTGGATGCACAAGATTGGTTAGAAACCCTAATTGGACAAGAATAAGCCTAGGGAGGACCAAAATAACCTAAATGTTCATCCAATGACACAAACACACCTATTGGATGCACAAGATTGGTTGAAAACCCTAATTGGACAAGAATAAGCCTAGGGAGGACGAAAATGACCAAATTGTTCATCCAATGACACAAACACACCTATTGGATGCACAAGATTTCTTTGAAACCCTAATTGGACAAGATTAAGCCCGGGCAGGACGAAAATGCCCTAAATGTTCATCCAATGACACAAACACACCTATTGGATGCACAAGATTGGTTGAAAACCTTAATTGGACAAGATTAAGCCAAGGGAGGACGAAAATGACCTAAATCTTCATCCAATGACACAAACACACCTATTGGATGCACAAGATTGGTTGAAAACCCTAATTGGACAAGATTAAGCCTAGGGACGACGAAAATAACCTAAATGTTCATCCAATGACACAAACACACCTATAGGATACACAAGATTGGTTAGAAACCCTAATTGGACAAGAATAAGCCTAGGGAGGACCAAAATAACCTAAATGTTCATCCAATGACCCAAACACACCTATTGGATGCACAAGATTGGTTGAAAACCCTAATTGGACAAGAATAAGCCTAGGGAGGACGAAAATGACCTAATTGTTCATCCAATGAGACAAACACACCTATTGGATGCACAAGATTTCTTTGAAACCCTAATTGGACAAGAATAAGACTAGGGAGGACGAAAATGACCTAAATGTTCATCCAATGACACAAACACACCTATTGGATGCACAAGATTGGTTGAAAACCTTAATTGGACAAGATTAAGCCAAGGGAGGATGAAAATGACCTAAATCTTCATCCAATGACACAAACACACCTATTGGATGCACAAGAGTGGTTGAAAACCCTAATTGGACAAGATTAAGCCTAGGGACGACGAAAATAACCTAAATGTTCATCCAATGACACAAACACACCTATAGGATACACAAGATTGGTTAGAAACCCTAATTGGATAAGAACCAGCCAAGGGAGGACGAAAATGACCTAATTGTTCAACCAATGACACCAACACACCTATTGGATGCACAAGATTGGTTGAAAACCCTAATTGGACAAGAATAAGCCTAGGGAGGACGAAAATGAATTAAATGTTCATCCAATGAAACAAACACACCTATTAGATAGACAAGATTGGTTAGAAACCCTAATTGGACAAGAATAAGCCTAGGGAGGACCAAAATAACCTAAATGTTCATCCAATGACACAAACACACCTATTTGATGCAGAAGATTGGTTGAAAATCATATTTGGACTAGAATAAGCCTAGGGACGACAAAAATGACCTAAATGATCGTCCAATGACACAAACACACCTATTGGATGCACAAGATTGGTTAGAAACCCTAATTGGACAAGAATAAGCCTAGGGAGGACCAAAATAACCTAAATGTTCATCCAATGACACAAACACACCTATTTGATGCAGAAGATTGGTTGAAAATCATAATTGGACTAGAATAAGCCTAGGGACGACAAAAATGACCTAAATGATCGTCCAATGACACAAACACACCTATTGGATGCACAAGATTGGTTAGAAACCCTAATTGGACAAGAATAAGCCTAGGGAGGACCAAAATAACCTAAATGTTCATCCAATGACACAAACACACCTATTGGATGCAGAAGATTTGTTGAAAACCCTATTTGGACTAGAATAAGCCTACGGACGACAAAAATGACCTAAATGTTCGTCCAACGACACAAACACACCTATTGGATGCACAAGATTGGTTAGAAACCCTAATTGGACAAGAATAAGCCTAGGGAGGACGAAAATGACCTAAATGTTCATCCAATGACACAAACACACCTATTGGATGCACAAGATTGGTTGAAAACCCTAATTGCACAAGATTAAGCATAGGGACGACGAAAATTACCTAAATGTTCATGCAATGACACAAACACACCTATTGGATACACAAGATTGGTTAGAAACGCTAATTAGACAAGAATAAGCCTAGGGAGGACCAAAATAACCAAAATGTTCATCCAATGACACAAACACACCTATTGGATGCACAAGATTGGTTGAAAACCCTAATTTGACAAGAATAAGACTAGGGAGAAAGAAAATGACCTAATTGTTCATCCAATGACACAAACACACCTATTGGATACAAAAGATTGGTTAGAAACCCGAATTGGACAAGAATAAGCCTAGGGAGGACCAAAATAACCTAAATGTTCATCCAATGACACAAACACACCTATTGGATGCACAAGATTGGTTGAATACCCTAATTGGACAAGAATAAGCCTAGGAGGACGAAAATGACCTAAATGTTCATCCAATGACACAAACACACCTATAGGATACACAAGATTGGTTAGAAACCCTATTTGGACAAGAATAAGCCTAGGGAGGACCAAAATAACCTAAATGTTCATGCAATGACACAAACACACCTATTGGATGCACAAGATTGGTTGAAAACCCTAATTGGACAAGAATAAGCCTAGGGAGGACGAAAATGACCTAAATGTTCATCCAATGACACAAACACACCTATTGGATGAACAAGATTGGTTAGAAACCCTAATTGGACAAGAATCAGTTTAGGGAGGACGAAAATGACCTAAATGTTCATCCAATGACACAAACACACCTATTGGATACACAAGATTGGTTAGAAACCCTAATTGGACAAGAATAAGCCTAGGGAGGACCAAAATAACCTAAATGTTCATCCAATGACCCAAACACACCTATTGGATGCACAAGATTGGTTGAAAACCCTAATTGGACAAGAATAAGCCTAGGGAGGACGAAAATGACCTAATTGTTCATCCAATGAGACAAACACACCTATTGGATGCACAAGATTTCTTTGAAACCCTAATTGGACAAGAATAAGACTAGGGAGGACGAAAATGACCTAAATGTTCATCCAATGACACAAACACACCTATTGGATGCACAAGATTGGTTGAAAACCTTAATTGGACAAGATTAAGCCAAGGGAGGATGAAAATGACCTAAATCTTCATCCAATGACACAAACACACCTATTGGATGCACAAGAGTGGTTGAAAACCCTAATTGGACAAGATTAAGCCTAGGGACGACGAAAATAACCTAAATGTTCATCCAATGACACAAACACACCTATAGGATACACAAGATTGGTTAGAAACCCTAATTGGATAAGAACCAGCCAAGGGAGGACGAAAATGACCTAATTGTTCAACCAATGACACAAACACACCTATTGGATGCACAAGATTGGTTGAAAACCCTAATTGGACAAGAATAAGCCTAGGGAGGACGAAAATGAATTAAATGTTCATCCAATGAAACAAACACACCTATTAGATAGACAAGATTGGTTAGAAACCCTAATTGGACAAGAATAAGCCTAGGGAGGACCAAAATAACCTAAATGTTCATCCAATGACACAAACACACCTATTTGATGCAGAAGATTGGTTGAAAATCATATTTGGACTAGAATAAGCCTAGGGACGACAAAAATGACCTAAATGATCGTCCAATGACACAAACACACCTATTGGATGCACAAGATTGGTTAGAAACCCTAATTGGATAAGAACCAGCCAAGGGAGGACGAAAATGACCTAATTGTTCAACCAATGACACCAACACACCTATTGGATGCACAAGATTGGTTGAAAACCCTAATTGGACAAGAATAAGCCTAGGGAGGACGAAAATGAATTAAATGTTCATCCAATGAAACAAACACACCTATTAGATAGACAAGATTGGTTAGAAACCCTAATTGGACAAGAATAAGCCTAGGGAGGACCAAAATAACCTAAATGTTCATCCAATGACACAAACACACCTATTTGATGCAGAAGATTGGTTGAAAATCATATTTGGACTAGAATAAGCCTAGGGACGACAAAAATGACCTAAATGATCGTCCAATGACACAAACACACCTATTGGATGCACAAGATTGGTTAGAAACCCTAATTGGACAAGAATAAGCCTAGGGAGGACGAAAATGACCTAAATGTTCATCCAATGACACAGACACACCTATTGGATGCACAAGATTGGTTGAAAACCCTAATTGGACAAGAATAAGCCTAGGGAGGACGAAAATGAATTAAATGTTCATCCAATGAAACAAACACACCTATTAGATACACAAGATTGGTTAGAAACCCTAATTGGACAAGAATAAGCCTAGGGAGGACCAAAATAACCTAAATGTTCATCCAATGACACAAACACACCTATTTGATGCAGAAGATTGGTTGAAAACCATATTTGGACTAGAATAAGCCTAGGGACGACAAAAATGACCTAAATGTTCGTCCAATGACACAAACACACCTATTGGATGCACAAGATTGGTTAGAAACCCAAATTGGACAAGAATAAGCCTAGGGAGGACGAAAATGACCTAAATGTTCATCCAATGAGACAAACACACCTATTGGATGCACAAGATTGGTTAGAAACCCTAATTGGACAAGAATAAGCCTAGGGAGGACCAAAATAACCTAAATGTTCATCCAATGACACAAACACACCTATTTGATGCAGAAGATTGGTTGAAAACCATATTTGGACTAGAATAAGCCTAGGGACGACAAAAATGACCTAAATGTTCGTCCAATGACACAAACACACCTATTGGATGCACAAGATTGGTTAGAAACACTAATTGGACAAGAATAAGCCTAGGGAGGACCAAAATAACCTAAATGTTCATCCAATGAGACAAACACACCTATTGGATGCACAAGATTGGTTAGAAACCCAAATTGGACAAGAATCAACCTATGGAGGACGAAAATGACCTAAATGTTCATCCAATGACACAGACACACCTATTGGATGTACATGATTGGTTAGAAACCCTAATTGGACACGAATCAGCCTAGGGAGGACGAAAATGACCTAAATGTTCATCCAATGACACAAACACACCTATTGGATGCACAAGATTGGTTAGAAACCCTAATTGGACAAGAATCAGCCTATGGAGGACGAAAATAACCTAAATGTTCATCCAATGACACAGACACACCTATTGGATGTACAAGATTGGTTAGAAACCCTAATTGGACAAGAATCAGCCTATGGAGGACGAAAATAACCTAAATGTTCATCCAATCACACAGACACACCTATTGGATGCACAAGATTGGTTGAAAACCCTAATTGGACAAGATTAAGCCTAGGGACGACGAAAATAACCTAAATGTTCATCCAATGACACAAACACACCTATAGGATACACAAGATTGGTTAGAAACCCTAATTGGATAAGAACCAGCCAAGGGAGGCGAAAATGACCTAATTGTTCAACCAATGACACAAACACACCTATTGGATGCACAAGATTGGTTGAAAACCCTAATTGGACAAGAATCAGCCTATGGAGGACGAAAATAACCTAAATGTTCATCCAATGACACAGACACACCTATTGGATGTACAAGATTGGTTAGAAACCCTAATTGGACAAGAATCAGCCTATGGAGGACGAAAATAACCTAAATATTCATCGAATCACACAGACACACCTATTGGATGCACAAGATTGGTTGAAAACCCTAATTGGACAAGATTAAGCCTAGGGACGACGAAAATAACCTAAATGTTCATCCAATGACACAAACACACCTATTGGATACACAAGATTGGTTAGAAACCCTAATTGGACAAGAATAAGCCTAGGGAGGACCAAAATAACCTAAATGTTCATCTAATGACACAAACACACCTATTGGATGCACAAGATTGGTTGAAAACCCTAATTGGACAAGTATAAGCCTAGGGAGGACGAAAATGACCTAAATGTTCATCCAATGACACAAACACACCTATTGGATGCACAA
>JBBPBS010000467.1:859343-892653 GCA_037974835.1 Cicer judaicum | reverse complement strand
AAACCCTAATTGGACAAGAATCAGCCTATGGAGGACGAAAATAACCTAAATGTTCATCCAATGACACAGACACACCTATTGGATGTACAAGATTGGTTAGAAACCCTAATTGGACAAGAATCAGCCTATGGAGGACGAAAATAACCTAAATGTTCATCCAATCACACAGACACACCTATTGGATGCACAAGATTGGTTGAAAACCCTAATTGGACAAGATTAAGCCTAGGGACGACGAAAATAACCTAAATGTTCATCCAATGACACAAACACACCTATAGGATACACAAGATTGGTTAGAAACCCTAATTGGATAAGAACCAGCCAAGGGAGGCGAAAATGACCTAATTGTTCAACCAATGACACAAACACACCTATTGGATGCACAAGATTGGTTGAAAACCCTAATTGGACAAGAATAAGCCTAGGGAGGACGAAAATGAATTAAATGTTCATCCAATGAAACAAACACACCTATTGGATGCACAAGATTGGTTGAAAACCCTAATTGGACAAGATTAAGCCTAGGGAGGACGAAAATGACCTAAATGTTCATCCAATGACACAAACACACCTATAGGATACACAAGATTGGTTAGAAACCCTAATTGGACACGAATCTGCCTCGGGAGGACGAAAATGTCCAAAATGTTCATCCAATGACACAAACACACCTATTGGATGCACAAGATTGGTTAGAAACCCTAATTGGACAAGAATAAGCCTAGGGAGGACGAAAATGAGCTAAATGTTGATGCGTTGACTCAACCACACCTATTGGTTGCACAACATTGGTTGAAAACCCTAATTGGACAAGATTAAGCCTTGGGACGACGAAAATTACCAAAATGTTCATCCACTGACACAAACACACCTATTGGATGCACAAGATTGTTTAGAAATCCTAATTGGACAAGAATAAGCCTAGGGAGGACGAAGTTGACCTAAATGTTCATCCAATGACACAGACACACCTATTGGATGTACAAGATTGGTTAGAAACCCTAATTGGACACGAATCTGCCTAGGGAGGACGAAAATGACCAAAATGTTCATCCAATGACACAAACACACCTATTGGATGCACAAGATTGGTTAGAAACCCTAACTGGACAAGAATAAGCCTAGGGAGGACGAAAATGAGCTAAATGTTCATCCGTTGAGTCAACCACACCTATTGGTTGCACAACATTGGTTGAAAACCCTAATTGGACCAGATTAAGCCTTGGGACGACGAAAATTACCAAAATGTTCATCCACTGACACAAACACACCTATTGGATGCACAAGATTGGTTAGAAATCCTAATTGGAGAAGAATAAGCCTAGGGAGGACGAAGATGACCTAAATGTTCATCCAATGACACAAACACACCTATTGGATGTAGAAGATTGGTTGAAAACCATATTTGGACTAGAATAAGCCTAGGGACGACAAAAATGACCTAAATGTTCATCCAATGACACAAACACACCTATTGGATGCACAAGATTGGTTAGAAACCCTAATTGGACAAGAATAAGCCTATGGAGGACCAAAATAACCTAAATGTTCATCCAATGACACAAACACACCTTTTGGATGCACAAGATTGGTTGAAAACCCTAATTGGACAAGAATAAGCCAAGGGAGGACGAAAATGACCTAATTGTTCATCCAATGACACAAACACACCTATTGGATGCACAAGATTTCTTTGAAACCCTATTTGGACAAGATTAAGCCTAGGGAGGACGAAACTGACCTAAATGTTCATCCAATGACACAGACACACCTATTGGATGTACATGATTGGTTAGAAACCCTAATTGGACACGAATCAGCCTAGGGAGGACGAAAATGACCTAAATGTTCATCCAATGACACAAACACACCTATTGGATGCACAAGATTGGTTAGAAACCCTAATTGGACAAGAATCAGCCTATGGAGGACGAAAATGACCTAAATGTTCATCCAATGACACAGACACACCTATTGGATGTACAAGATTGGTTAGAAACCCTAATTGGACAAGAATCAGCCTATGGAGGACGAAAATGACCTAAATGTTCATCCAATCACACAGAGACACCTATTGGATGTACAAGATTGGTTTGAAACCCTAATTGGACAAAAATCAGCCTAGGGAGGACGAAAATGACCTAAATGTTCATCCAATGACACAAACACACCTATGTGATGTACAAGATTGGGTAGAAACCCTAATTGGACCCGAATCAGCCTAGAGAGGACGAAAATGACCTAAATGTTCATCCAATGATACAAACACACCTATTGGATGCACAAGATTGGTTAGACACCCTAATTGGACAAGAATCAGCCTAGGGAGGACGAACATGACCGAAATGTTCGTCCAATGACACAAACACACCTATTGGATGCACAAGATTGGTTAGAAACCCTAATTGGACAAGAATAAGCCTAGGGAGGACGAAAATGACCTAGATGTTCATCCAATGACACAAACACACCTATTGGATGCACAAGATTGGTTAGAAACCCTAATTGGACAAGAATCAGCCTGTGGAGGACGAAAATGACGTAAATGTTCATCCAATGACACAGACACACCTATTGGATGTACAAGATTGGTTAGAAACCCTAATTGGACACGAATCTGCCTAGGGAGGACGAAAATGACCAAAATGTTCATCCAATGACACACACACACCTATTGGATGCACAAGATTGGTTAGAAACCCTAGTTGGACAAGAATAAGCCTAGGGAGGACGAAAATGAGCTAAATGTTCATCCGTTGACTCAACCACACCTATTGGTTGCACAACATTGGTTGAAAACCCTAATTGGACAAGATTAAGCCTTGGGACGACGAAAATTACCAAAATGTTCATCCACTGACACAAACACACCTATTGGATGCACAAGATTGGTTAGAAATCCTAATTGGACAAGAATAAGCCTAGGGAGGACGAAGATGACCTAAATGTTCATCCAATGACACAAACACACCTATTGGATGCAGAAGATTGGTTGAAAACCATATTTGGACTAGAATAAGCCTAGGGACGACAAAAATGACCTAAATGTTCATCCAATGACACAAACACACCTATTGGATGCACAAGATTGGTTAGAAACCCTAACTGGACAAGAATAAGCCTAGGGAGGACCAAAATAACCTAAATATTCATCCAATGACACAAACACACCTATTGGATGCACAAGATTGGTTGAAAACCCTAATTGGACAAGAATAAGCCTAGGGAGGACGAAAATGACCAAATTGTTCATCCAATGACACAAACACACCTATTGGATGCACAAGATTTCTTTGAAACCCTAATTGGACAAGATTAAGCCCGGGCAGGACGAAAATGCCCTAAATGTTCATCCAATGACACAAACACACCTATTGGATGCACAAGATTGGTTGAAAACCTTAATTGGACAAGATTAAGCCAAGGGAGGACGAAAATGACCTAAATCTTCATCCAATGACACAAACACACCTATTGGATGCACAAGATTGGTTGAAAACCCTAATTGGACAAGATTAAGCCTAGGGACGACGAAAATAACCTAAATGTTCATCCAATGACACAAACACACCTATAGGATACACAAGATTGGTTAGAAACCCTAATTGGATAAGAACCAGCCAAGGGAGGCGAAAATGACCTAATTGTTCAACCAATGACACAAACACACCTATTGGATGCACAAGATTGGTTGAAAACCCTAATTCGACAAGAATAAGCCTAGGGCGGACGAAAATGAATTAAATGTTCATCCAATGAAACAAACACACCTATTGGATGCACAAGATTGGTTGAAAACCCTAATTGGACAAGATTAAGCCTAGGGAGGACGAAAATGACCTAAATGTTCATCCAATGACACAAACACACCTATAGGATACACAAGATTGGTTAGAAACCCTAATTGGGCACGAATCTGCCTCGGGAGGACGAAAATGTCCAAAATGTTCATCCAATGACACAAACACACCTATTGGATGCACAAGATTGGTTAGAAACCCTAATTGGACAAGAATAAGCCTAGGGAGGACGAAAATGAGCTAAATGTTCATCCGTTGACTCAACCACACCTATTGGTTGCACAACATTGGTTGAAAACCCTAATTGGACAAGATTAAGCCTTGGGACGACGAAAATTACCAAAATGTTCATCCACTGACACAAACACACCTATTGGATGCACAAGATTGGTTAGAAATCCTAATTGGACAAGAATAAGCCTAGGGAGGACGAAGATGACCTAAATGTTCATCCAATGACACAGACACACCTATTGGATGTACAAGATTGGTTAGAAACCCTAATTGGACACGAATCTGCCTAGGGAGGACGAAAATGACCAAAATGTTCATCCAATGACACAAACACACCTATTGGATGCACAAGATTGGTTAGAAACCCTAATTGGACAAGAATAAGCCTAGGGAGGACGAAAATGAGCTAAATGTTCATCCGTTGAGTCAACCACACCTATTGGTTGCACAACATTGGTTGAAAACCCTAATTGGACCAGATTAAGCCTTGGGACGACGAAAATTACCAAAATGTTCATCCACTGACACAAACACACCTATTGGATGCACAAGATTGGTTAGAAGTCCTAATTGGAGAAGAATAAGCCTAGGGAGGACGAAGATGACCTAAATGTTCATCCAATGACACAAACACACCTATTGGATGCAGAAGATTGGTTGAAAACCATATTTGGACTAGAATAAGCCTAGGGACGACAAAAATGACCTAAATGTTCATCCAATGACACAAACACACCTATTGGATGCACAAGATTGGTTAGAAACCCTAATTGGACAAGAATAAGCCTATAGAGGACCAAAATAACCTAAATGTTCATCCAATGACACAAACACACCTTTTGGATGCACAAGATTGGTTGAAAACCCTAATTGGACAAGAATAAGCCAAGGGAGGACGAAAATGACCTAATTGTTCATCCAATGACACAAACACACCTATTGGATGCACAAGATTTCTTTGAAACCCTAATTGGACAAGATTAAGCCTAGGGAGGACGAAAATGACCTAAATGTTCATCCAATGACACAAACACACCTATTGGATGCACAAGATTGGTTGAAAACCTTAATTGGACAAGATTAAGCCAACGGAGGACGAAAATGACCTAAATCTTCATCCAATGACACAAACACACCTATTGGATGCACAAGATTGGTTGAAAACCCTAATTGGACAAGATTAAGCCTAGGGACGACGAAAATAACCTAAATGTTCATCCAATGACACAAACACACCTATAGGATACACAAGATTGGTTAGAAACCCTAATTGGATAAGAACCAGCCAAGGGAGGACGAAAATGACCTAATTGTTCAACCAATGACACAAACACACCTATTGGATGCACAAGATTGGTTGAAAACCCTAATTGGACAAGAAATAGCCTAGGGAGGACGAAAATGAATTAAATGTTCATCCAATGAATCAAACACACCTATTGGATGCACATGATTGGTTGAAAACCCTAATTGGACAAGATTAAGCCTAGGGAGGACGAAAATGACCTAGGCTTATTCTTGTCCAATTAGGGTTTCTAACAAATCTTGTGCATCCAATAGGTGTGTTTGTGTCATTGGATGAACTTTTATTTCATTTTCGACCTCCCTAGGCTTATTCTTGTCAAATTAGGACTGCCAACAAATCTTGTGCATCCAATAGGTGTGTTTGTGTCATTGGATGAACATTTAGGTCATTTTTGACCTGCCTAGGCTTATTCTTGTCCAATTACGGTTTCTAACGAATGGTGTGCATCCAATAGTTGTGTTTGTGTCACTGGATGAACTTTTAGGTACTTTTCGACCTCCCTAGGCTTATTCTTGTCCAATTAGGGTTTCTAACAAATCTTGTGCATCCAATACTTGTGTTTGTGTCATTGGATGAACATTTAGGTCATTTTCGACCTCCCTAGGCTTATTCTTGTCCAATTAGGGCTTCTAACAAATCTTGTGCATCCAATAGGTGTGTTTGTGTCATTGGATGAATAATTTGGTTATTTTCGTCCTCCCTAGGCTTATTATTGTCCAATTAGGGTGTCTAATAAATCTTGTGCATCCAATAGGTGTGTTTGTGTCATTGGATGATCTTTTAGGTCATTTTCGACCTCCCTAGGGTTATTCTTGTCCAATTAGGGTTTCTAACAAATCTTGTGCATCCAATAGGTGTGTTTATGTCATTGGATGAACTTTTAGGTACTTTTCGACCTCCCTAGGCTTATTCTTGTCCAATTACAGTTTCTAACCAATCTTGTGCATCGAATACTTGTGTTTGTGTCATTGGATGAACTTTTAGGTACTTTTCGACCTTCCTAGGCTTATTCTTGTCCAATTACAGTTTCTGACCAATCTTGTGCATCAAATACTTGTGCTTGTTTCATTGGATGAACATTTTGGTCATTTTCGACCTCCCTTGGCTTATTCTTATCCAATTAGGGTTTCTAAAAAATCTTGGGCATCCAATAGGTGTGTTTGTGTCATTGGATGAACTTTTAGGTACTTTTCGACCTGCCTAGGCTTATTCTTGTCCAATTATAGTTTCTAACCAATCTTCTGCATCAAATACTTGTGTTTGTGCCATTGGATGAACATTTTGGTCATTGTCGACCTCCCTAGGCTTATTCTTGTCCAATTAGGGTTTCTAACAAATCTTGTGCATCCAATAGGTGTGTTTGTGTCATTGGATGAACAATTAGGTCATTTTCGTCCTCCCTAGGCTTATTCTTGTCCAATTAGGGTTTCTATCAAATCTTGTGCATCCAATAGGTGTGTTTGTGTCATTGGATGAACATTTAGGTCATTTTCGACCTCCCTAGGCTTATTCTTGTCCAATTAGGGTTTCTAACCAATCTTGTGCATCCAATAGGTGTGTTTGTGTCATTGGATTAACAATTAGGTCATTTTCGTCCTCCCTAGGCTTATTCTTGTCCAATTTGGGTTTCTAACCAATCTTGTGCATCCAATAGGTGTGTTTGTGTCATTGGATGAACATTTAGGTCATTTTCGTCCTCCCTAGGCTTATTCTTGTCCAATTAGGGTTTCTAACCAATCTTGTGCATCCAATAGGTGTGTTTGTGTCATTGGACGAACATTTAGGTCATTTTTGTCGTCCCTAAGCTTATTCTTGTTCAAATAGGGTTTTCGAACAATCTTCTGCATCCAATAGGTGTGTTTGTGTCATTGGATGAACATTTAGGTTATTTTTGTCCTCCCTAGGCTTATTCTTGTCCAATTAGGGTTTCTAACCAATCTTGTGTATCCAATAGGTGTGCTTGTGTCATTGGATGAACATTTAATTCATTTTCGTCCTCCCTAGGCTTATTCTTGTCCAATTAGGGGTTTCAACCAATCTTGTGCATCCAATAGGTGTGTTTGTGTCATTGGATGAACATTTAGCTCATATTCGTCCTCCCTAGGCTTATTCTTTTCCAATTAGCGTTTTCAACCAATCTTGTGCATCCAATAGGTGTATTTGTGTCATTGGATGAACATTTAGCTCATTTTTGTCCTCCCTTGGCTTATTCTTGTCCAATTAGGGTTTCAAACAAATCTTGTGCATCCAATAGGTGTGTTTGTGTCGTTGGATGAACATTTAGGTCATTTTCGTCCACCCTAGGCTTATTCTTGTCCAATTAGGGTTTCTAACCAATCTTGTGCATCCAATAGGTGTGTTTGTGTCATTGGATGAACATTTAGGTCATTTTCGTCCTCGCAAGGCTGATTCTTGTCCAATTAGGGTTTCTAACCAATCTTGTGCATCCAATAGGTGTGTTTGTGTCATTGAATGAACATTTAGGTCATTTTCGTCCTCCCTAGGCATATTCTCGTCCAATTAGGGTTTCTAACCAATCTTGTGTATCCTATAGGTGTGTTTGTGTCATTGGATGAACATTTAGGTTATTTTCGTCGTCCCTAGGCTTAATCTTGTCCAATTAGGGTTTTCAACCAATCTTGTGCATCCAATAGGTGTGTTTGTGTCATTTGATGAAGATTTACGTCATTTTTGTTCTCCCTTGGCTTAATCTTGTGCAATTAGGGTTTTCAACCAATCTTGTGCATCCAATAGGTGTGTTTGTGTCATTGGATGAACATTTAGGTTATTTTCGTCGTCCCAAGGCTTAATCTTGTCCAATTAGGGTTTTCAACCAATCTTGTGCATCCAATAGGTGTGTTTGTGTCATTGGAGGAACATTTAGGTCATTTTCGTCCTTGCTAGGCTTATTCTTGTCCAATTAGGGTTTCAAAAAAATCGTGTGAATGCAATAGGTGTGTTTGTCTCTTTGGATGAACAATTAGGTCATTTTCTTCCTCCCTAGGCTTATTCTTGTCCAATTAGGGTTTTCAACCAATCTTGTGCATCCAATAGGTGTGTTTGTGTCATTGGATGAACATTTAGGTTATGTTGGTCCTCCCTAGGCTTATTCTTGTCCAATTAGGGTTTCTAACCAATCTTGTGTATCCTATAGGTGTGTTTGTGTCATTGGATGAACATTTAGGTTATTTTCGTCGTCCCTAGGCTTAATCTTGTCCAATTAGGGTTTTCAACCAATCTTGTGCATCCAATAGGTGTGTTTGTGTCATTGGATGAAGATTTAGGTCATTTTCGTCCTCCCTTGGCTTAATCTTGTCCAATTAAGGTTTTCAACCAATCTTGTGCATCCAATAGGTGTGTTTGTGTCATTGGATGAACATTTAGGGCATTTTCGTCCTGCCCGGGCTTAATCTTGTCCAATTAGGGTTTCAAAGAAATCTTGTGCATCCAATAGGTGTGTTTGTGTCATTGGATGAACAATTTGGTCATTTTCGTCCTCCCTAGGCTTATTCTTGTCCAATTAGGGTTTTCAACCAATCTTGTGCATCCAATAGGTGTGTTTGTGTCATTGGATGAACATTTAGGTTATTTTGGTCCTCCCTAGGCTTATTCTTGTCCAGTTAGGGTTTCTAACCAATCTTGTGCATCCAATAGGTGTGTTTGTGTCATTGGATGAACATTTAGGTCATTTTTGTCGTCCCTAGGCTTATTCTAGTCCAAATATGGTTTTCAACCAATCTTCTGCATCCAATAGGTGTGTTTGTGTCATTGGATGAACATTTAGGTCATCTTCGTCCTCCCTAGGCTTATTCTTGTCCAATTAGGATTTCTAACCAATCTTGTGCATCCAATAGGTGTGTTTGTGTCAGTGGATGAACATTTTGGTAATTTTCGTCGTCCCAAGGCTTAATCTTGTCCAATTAGGGTTTTCAACCAATGTTGTGCAACCAATAGGTGTGGTTGAGTCAACGGATGAACATTTAGCTCATTTTCGTCCTCCCTAGGCTTATTCTTGTCCAACTAGGGTTTCTAACCAATCTTGTGCATCCAATAGGTGTGTGTGTGTCATTGGATGAACATTTTGGTCATTTTCGTCCTCCCTAGGCAGATTCGTGTCCAATTAGGGTTTCTAACCAATCTTGTACATCCAATAGGTGTGTCTGTGTCATTGGATGAACATTTACGTCATTTTCGTCCTCCACAGGCTGATTCTTGTCCAATTAGGGTTTCTAACCAATCTTGTGCATCCAATAGGTGTGTTTGTGTCATTGGATGAACATCTAGGTCATTTTCGTCCTCCCTAGGCTTATTCTTGTCCAATTAGGGTTTCTAACCAATCTTGTGCATCCAATAGGTGTGTTTGTGTCATTGGATGAACATTTAGGTCATTTTCGTCCTCCCTAGGCTTATTCTTGTCCAATTAGGGTTTCTACCCAATCTTGTGCATCCAATACTTGTGTTTGTGTCATTGGATGAACATTTAGGTCATTTTCGACCTCCCTAGGCTTTTTCTTGTCTAATTAGGGTTTCAAACCAATCTTGGGCATCCAATAGGTGTGTTTGTGTCATTAAATGAACAATTAGGTCATTTTCGTTCTCCCTAGGCTTATTCTTGTCCAATTAGCGTTTCTAACCAATCTTGTGCATCCAATAGGTGTGTTTGTGTCATTCGATGAACTTTTAGGTCATTTTCGACCTCCCTAGGCTTATTCTTGTTCAATTAGGGTTTCTAACCAATCTTGTGCATCCAATAGGTGTGTTTGTGTCATTGGATGAACATTTATGGCATTTTCGACCTCCCTAGGCTTATTCTTGTCCAATTAGGGTTTCTAACAAATCTTGTGGATCCAATAGGTGTGTTTGTGTCATTGGATGAACTTTTAGGTCATTATTGACCTCCCTAGGCTTATGCTTGTTCAATTAGGGTTTCTAACCAATCTTGTGCATCCAATAGGTGTGTTTGTGTCATTGGATGAACATTTATGGCATTTTCGTCCTCCCTAGGCTTATTCTTGTCCAATTAGGGTTTCTAACAAATCTTGTGCATCCAATAGGTGTGTTTGTGTCATTGGATGAACTTTTAGGTCATTTTCGACCTCCCTAGGCTTATTCTTGTTCAATTAGGGTTTCTAACAAATCTTGTGCATCCAATAGGTGTGTTTGTGTCATGGGATGAACATTTAGGGCATTTTCGTCCTCCGTAGGCTTATTTTGGTCCAATTAGGGTTTCTAACAAATCTTGTGCATCCAATAGGTGTGTTTGTGTCATTGGATGAACATTTAGTACATTTTCGTCCTCCCTAGGCTTATTCTTGTCCAATTAGGGTTTCTAACAAATCTTGTGCATCCAATAGGTGTGTTTGTGTCATTGGATGAACATTTAGGTCATTTTCGACCTCCCTAGGCTTATTCTTGTCCAATTAGGGTTTCTAACAAATCTTGTGCATCCAATACTTGTGTTTGTGTCATTGGATGAACATTTAGATCATTTTCGACCTCCCTAGGCTTATTCTTGTCCAATTAGGGTTTCTAACCAATCTTGTGCATCCAATAGGTGTGTTTGTGTCATTGGATGAACATTTAGGTCATTTTTGACCTCCCTAGGCTTATTCTTGTCCAATTAGGGTTTCTAACAAATCTTGTGCATCCAATAGGTGTGTTTGTGTCATTGGATGAACAATTAGGTCATTTTCGTCCTCCCTAGGCTTATTCTTGTCCAATTAGGGTTTCTAACAAATCTTGTGCATCCAATAGGTGGGTTTGTGTCATTGGATGAACGTTTAGGTCATTTTCGACCTCCCTGGGCTTATTCTTGTCCAATTAGGGTTTCTAACTAATCTTGTGCATCCAATAAGTGTGTTTGTGTTATTGGATGAGCATTTAGGTCATTTTTGATCTTCCTAGGCTTATTCTTTTCCAATTAGGGTTTCTAACAAATCATGCGCATCCAATAGTTGTGTTTGTGTCACTGGATGAACTTTTAGGTACTTTTCGACCTCCCTAGGCTTATTCTTGTCCAATTAGGGTTTCTAACAAATCTTGTGCATCCAATACTTGTGTTTGTGTCATTGGATGAACATTTAGGTCATTTTCGACCTCCCTAGGCTTATTCTTGTCCAATTAGGGCTTCTAACAAATCTTGTGCATCCAATAGGTGTGTTTGTGTCATTGGATGAATAATTTGGTTATTTTCGTCCTCCCTAGGCTTATTGTTGTCCAATTAGGGTTTCTAATAAATCTTGTGCATCCAATAGGTGTGTTTGTGTCATTGGATGAACTTTTAGGTCATTTTCGACCTCCCTAGGGTTATTCTTGTCCAATTAGGGTTTCTAACAAATCTTGTGCATCCAATAGGTGTGTTTGTGTCATTGGATGAATATTTAGGTCATTTTTGACCTTCCTAGGCTTATTCTTGTCCAATTACGGTTTCTAACGAATCTTGTGCATTCAATAGTTGTGTTTGTGTCACTGGATGAACTTTTAGGTACTTTTCGTCCTCCCTAGGCTTATTCTTGTCCAATTAGGGTTTCTAACCAATCTTGTGCATCCAATACTTGTGTTTGTGTCATTGGATGAACTTTTAGGTCATTTTCGACCTCCCTAGGCTTATTCTTGTCCAATTAGGGTTTCTAACAAATCTTGTGCATCCAATAGGTGTGTTTGTGTCATTGGATGAACATTTAGGGCATTTTCGTCCTCCCTAGGCTTATTCTTGTCCAATTAGGGTTTCTAACAAATCTTGTGCATCCAATAGGTGTCTTTGTGTCATTGGATGAACTTTTAGGTCATTTTCGACCTCCCTAGGCTTATTCTTGTCCAATTAGGGTTTTTAACCAATCTTGTGCATCCAATAGGTGTGTTTGTGTCGTTGGATGAACTTTTAGGTCATTTTCGACCTCGCTAGGCTTATTCTTGTTCAATTAGGGTTTCTAACAAATCTTGTGCATCCAATAGGTGTGTTTGTGTCATGGGATGAACATTTAGGGCATTTTCGTCCTCCGTAGGCTTATTTTGGTCCAATTAGGGTTTCTAACAAATCTTGTGCATCCAATAGGTGTGTTTGTGTCATTGGATGAACATTTAGTACATTTTCGTCCTCCCTAGGCTTATTCTTGTCCAATTAGGGTTTCTAACAAATCTTGTGCATCCAATAGGTGTGTTTGTGTCATTGGATGAACATTTAGGTCATTTTCGACCTCCCTAGGCTTATTCTTGTCCAATTAGGGTTTCTAACAAATCTTGTGCATCCAATAGGTGTGTTTGTGTCATTGGATGAACTTTTAGGTCATTTTCGACCTCCCTAGGCTTATTCTTGCCAATTACGGTTTCTAACGAATGTTGTGCATCCAATAGTTGTGTTTGTGTCACTGGATGAACTTTTAGGTACATTTCGACCTCCCTAGGCTTATTCTTGTCCAATTAGGGCTTCTAACAAATCTTGTGCATCCAATACTTGTGTTTGTGTCATTGGATGAACATTTAGGTCATTTTCGACCTCCCTAGGCTTATTCTGGTCCAATTAGGGTTTCTAACAAGTCTTGTGCATCCAATAGGTGTGTATGTGTCATTGGATGAATAATTAGGTTATTTTCGTCCTCCCTAGGCTTATTATTGTGCAATTAGGGTTTCTAATACATCTTGTGCATCCAATAGGTGTGTTTGTGTCATTGGATGAACTTTTAGGTCATTTTCGACCTCCCTAGGGTTATTCTTGTCCAATTAGGGTTTCTAACAAATCTTGTGCATCCAATAGGTGTGTTTGTGTCATTGGATGAATATTTAGGTCATTTTTGACCTTCCTAGGCTTATTCTTGTCCAATTACGGTTTCTAACGAATCTTGTGCATTCAATAGTTGTGTTTGTGTCACTGGATGAACTTTTAGGTACTTTTCGTCCTCCCTAGGCTTATTCTTGTCCAATTAGGGTTTCTAACCAATCTTGTGCATCCAATACTTGTGTTTGTGTCATTGGATGAACATTTAGATCATTTTCGACCTCCCTAGGCTTATTCTTGTCCAATTAGGGTTTCTAACCAATCTTGTGCATCCAATAGGTGTGTTTGTGTCATTGGATGAACAATTAGGTCATTTTCGTTCTCCCTATGCTTATTCATGTCCAATTAGGGTTTCTAACAAATATTGTGCATGTAATAGGTGTGTTTGTGTCATAGGATGAACTTTTAGGTCATTTTCGACCTCCGTAGGCTTATTCTTGTCCAATTAGGGTTTCTAACAAATCTTGTGCATTCAATAAGTGTGTTTGTGTCATTGGATGAACACTTAGGTCATTTTTGACATCTCTAGGCTTATTCTTGTCCAATTACGGTTTCTGTCGAATCTTGTGCATCCAATACTTGTGTTTGTGTCATTGGATGAACATTTAGATCATTTTCGACCTCCCTAGGCTTATTCTTGTCCAATTAGGGTTTGTAACCAATCTTGTGCCTCCAATAGGCGTGTTTATGTCATTGGATGAACTTTTAAGTACTTTTCGACCTCCCTAGGCTTATTCTTGTCCAATTACAGTTTCTAACCAATCCTGTGCATCAAATACATGTGTTTGTTTCATTAGATGAACATGTTGGTCATTTTCGACCTCCCTAGGTTTTTTCTTGTCCAATTAGGGTTTCTAACAAATTTTTTGCATCCAATAGGTGTGTTTGTGTCATTGGATGAACTTTTAGGTCATTTTCGACCTCCTTAGGCTTATTCTTGTCCAATTAGGGTTTCTAACAAATCTTGTGCATCCAATAAGTGTGTTTGTGTTATTGGATGAGCATTTAGGTCATTTTTGATCTTCCTAGGCTTATTCTTGTCCAATTATAGTTTCTAACGAATTTTGTGCATTCAATAGTTGTGTTTGTGTCACTAGATGAACTTTTAAGTACTTTTCGACCTCCCTAGACTTATTCTTGTCAAATTAGGGTTTCTAACAAATCTTGTGCATCCAATAGGTGTGTTTGTGTCATTGGATGAATAATTCGGTTATTTTCGTCCTCCCTAGGCTTATTCTTGTGCAATTAGGGTTTCTAATAAATCTTGTGCATCCAATAGGTGTGTTTGTGTCATTGGATGAACTTTTAGGTCATTTTCGACCTCCCTAGGCTTATTCTTGTCCAATTAGGGTTTCTAAAAAATCTTGTGCATCCAATAGGTGTGTTTGTGTCATTGGATGAACTTTTAGGTACTTTTCGACCTTCCTAGGCTTATTCTTGTCCAATTACAGTTTCTAACCAATCTTCTTCATCAAATACTTGTGTTTGTGCCATTAGATGAACATTTTGGTCATTGTGGACCTCCCTAGGCTTATTCTTGTCCAATTAGGGTTTCTATCAAATCTTGTGCATCCAATAGGTGTGTTTGTGTCATTGGATGAACTTTTAGGTCATTTTCGACCTCCCTAGGCTTATTCTTGTCCAATTACGGTTTCTAACGAATGGTGTGCATCCAATAGTTGTGTTTGTGTCACTGGATGAACTTTTAGGTACTTTTCGACGTCCCTAGGCTTATTCTTGTCCAATTAGGGCTTCTAACAAATCTTGTGCATCCAATACTTGTGTTTGTGTCATTGGATGAACATTTAGGTCATTTTCGACCTCCCTAGGCTTATTCTGGTCCAATTAGGGTTTCTAACAAATCTTGTGCATCCAATAGGTGTGTTTGTGTCATTGGATGAATAATTAGGTTATTTTCGTCCTCCCTAGGCTTATTCTTGTGCAATTAGGGTTTCCAATACATCTTGTGCATCCAATAGGTGTGTTTGTGTCATTGGATGAACTTTTAGGTCATTTTCGACCTCCCTAGGGTTATTCTTGTCCAATTAGGGTTTCTAACAAATCTTGTGCATCCAATAGGTGTGTTTGTGTCATTGGATGAATATTTAGGTCATTTTTGACCTCCCTAGGCTTATTCTTGTCCAATTAAGGTTTCTAACCAATCTTGTGCATCCAATACTTGTGTTTGTGTCATTGGATGAACATTTAGATCATTTTCGACCTCCCTAGGCTTATTCTTGTCCAATTAGGGTTTCTAACCAATCTTGTGCATCCAATAGGTGTGTTTGTGTCATTGGATGAACAATTAGGTCATTTTCGTTCTCCCTATGCTTATTCATGTCCAATTAGGGTTTCTAACAAATATTGTGCATGCAATAGGTGTGTTTGTGTCATTGGATGAACTTTTAGGTCATTTTCGACCTCCCTAGGCTTATTCTTGTCCAATTAGGGTTTCTAACAAATCTTGTGCATTCAATAAGTGTGTTTGTGTCATTGGATGAACACTTAGGTCAGTTTTGACCTCCCTAGTCTTATTCTTGTCCAATTACGGTTTCTGACGAATCTTGTGCATCCAATAGTTGTGTTTGTGTCACTGGATGAACTTTTAGGTACTTTTCGACCTCCCTAGGCTTATTCTTGTCCAATTAGGGTTTCTAACCAATCTTGTGCATCCAATACATGTGTTTGTGTCATTGGATGAAAATTTAGATCATTTTCGACCTCCCTAGGCTTATTCTTGTCCAATTAGGGTTTCTAACAAATCTTGTGCATCCAATAGGTGTGTTTGTGTCATTGGATGAATAATTAGGTTATTTTCATCCTCCCTAGGCTTATTCTTGTCCAATTCGGGTTTCTAATAAATCTTGTGCATCCAATAGGTGTGTTTGTGTCATTGGATGAACTTTTAGGTCATGTTCGACCTCCCTAAGCTTATTCTTGTCCAATTAGGGTTTCTAACAAATCTTGTGCATCCAATAGGTGTGTTTGTGTCATTGGATGAACATTTAGGTCATTTTTGACCTCCCTAGGCTTATTCTTGTCCAATTAGGGTTTCTAACAAATCTTGTGCATCCAATAGGTGTGTTTGTGTCATGGGATAAACTTTTAGGTACTTTTCGACCTCCCTAGGCTTATTCTTGTCCAATTACAGTTTCTAACCAATCTTGTGCATCAAATACTTGTGTTTGTGTCATTGGATGAACATTTTGGTCATTTTCGACCTCCCTAGGCTTATTCTTGTCCAATTAGGGTTTCTAACAAATATTGTGCATCCAATAGGTGTGTTTGTGTCATTGGATGAACAATTAGGTCATTTTCGTCCTCCCTAGGCTTATTCTTGTCCAATTAGGGTTTCTAACAAATCTTGTGCATCCAATAGGTGTGTTTGTGTCATTGGATGAATATTTAGGTCATTTTTGACCTCCCTAGGCTTATTCTTGTCCAATTAAGGTTTCTAACCAATCTTGTGCATCCAATACTTGTGTTTGTGTCATTGGATGAACATTTAGATCATTTTCGACCTCCCTAGGCTTATTCTTGTCCAATTAGCGTTTCTAACCAATCTTGTGCATTCAATAGGTGTGTTTGTGTCATTGGATGAACAATTAGGTCATTTTCGTCCTCCCTAGGCTTATTCTTGTCCAATTAGGGTTTCTAACAAATCTTGTGCATCCAATAGGTGTGTTTGTGTCATTGGATGAACAATTAGGTCATTTTCGTCCTCCCTAGGCTTATTCTTGTCCAATTAGGGTTTCTATCAAATCTTGTGCATCCAATAGGTGTGTTTGTGTCATTGGATGAACATTTAGGTCATTTTCGACCTCCCTAGGCTTATTCTTGTCCAATTAGGGTTTCTAACAAATCTTGTGCATCCAATAGGTGTGTTTGTGTCATTGGATGAACTTTTAGGTCATTTTCGACCTCCCTAGGCTTATTCTTGCCAATTACGGTTTCTAACGAATGTTGTGCATCCAATAGTTGTGTTTGTGTCACTGGATGAACTTTTAGGTACATTTCGACCTCCCTAGGCTTATTCTTGTCCAATTAGGGCTTCTAACAAATCTTGTGCATCCAATACTTGTGTTTGTGTCATTGGATGAACATTTAGGTCATTTTCGACCTCCCTAGGCTTATTCTGGTCCAATTAGGGTTTCTAACAAATCTTGTGCATCCAATAGGTGTGTTTGTGTCATTGGATGAATAATTAGGTTATTTTCGTCCTCCCTAGGCTTATTCTTGTGCAATTAGGGTTTCTAATACATCTTGTGCATCCAATAGGTGTGTTTGTGTCATTGGATGAACTTTTAGGTCATTTTCGACCTCCCTAGGCTTATTCTTCTCCAATTACGGTTTCTAACGAATGTTGTGCATCCAATAGTTGTGTTTGTGTCACTGAATGAACTTTTAGATACTTTTCGACCTCCCTAGGCTTATTCTTGTCCAATTAGGGCTTCTAACAAATCTTGTGCATCCAATACTTGTGTTTGTGTCATTGGATGAACATTTAGATCATTTTCGACCTCCCTTGGCTTATTCTTGTCCAATTAGGGTTTCTAACCAATCTTGTGCATCCAATAGGTGTGTTTGTGTCATTGGATGAACAATTAGGTCATTTTCGTTCTCCCTATGCTTATTCATGTCCAATTAGGGTTTCTAACAAATATTGTGCATGCAATAGGTGTGTTTGTGTCATTGGATGAACATTTAGGTCATTTTTGACCTCCCTAGGCTTATTCTTGTCCAATTAGGGTTTCTAACAAATCTTGTGCATCCAATAGGTGTGTTTGTGTCATTGGATGAACAATTAGGTCATTTTCGACCTCCCTAGGCTTATTCTTGTCCAATTAGGGTTTCTAACCAATCTTGTGCATCCAATAGGTGTGTTTGTGTCATTGGATGAACAATTAGGTCATTTTCGTTCTCCCTAGGCTTATTCATGTCCAATTAGGGTTTTTAACAAATCTTGTGCATGCAATAGGTGTGTTTGTGTCATTGGATGAACAATTAGGTCATTTTCGTTCTCCCTAGGCTTATTCATGTCCAATTAGGGTTTCTAACAAATCTTGTGCATGCAATAGGTGTGTTTGTGTCATTGGATGAACTTTTAAGTCATTTTCGACCTCCCTAGGCTTATTCTTGTCCAATTAGGGTTTCTAACAAATCTTGTGCATCCAATAGGTGTGTTTGTGTCATTGGATGAACATTTAGGTCATTTTTGACCTCCCTAGGCTTATTCTTGTCCAATTAGGGTTTCTAACAAATCTTGTGCATCCAATAGGTGTGTTTGTGTCATTGGATGAACTTTTAGGTACTTTTCGACCTTCCTAGGCTTATTCTTGTCCAATTACAGTTTCTAACCAATCTTCTGCATCAAATACTTGTGTTTGTGCCATTGGATGAACATTTTGGTCATTGTCGACCTCCCTAGGCTTATTCTTGTCCAATTAGGGTTTCTAACAAATCTTGTGCACCCAATAGGTGTGTTTGTGTCATTGGATGAACAATTAGGTCATTTTCGTCCTCCCTAGGCTTATTCTTGTCCATTTAGGGTTTCTAACAAATTTTGTGCATCCAATAGGTGTGTTTGTGTCATTGGATGAACTTTTAGGTCATTTTCGACCTCCCTAGGCTTATTCTTCTCCAATTACGGTTTCTAACGAATGTTGTGCATCCAATAGTTGTGTTTGTGTCACTGGATGAACTTTTAGGTACTTTTCGACCTCCCTAGGCTTATTCTTGTCCAATTAGGGCTTCTAACAAATCTTGTGCATCCAAAACTTGTGTTTGTGTCATTGGATGAACATTTAGGTCATTTTCGACCTCCCTAGGCTTATTCTGGTCCAATTAGGGTTTCTAACAAATCTTGTGCATCCAATAGGTGTGTTTGTGTCATTGGATGAATAATTAGGTTATTTTCGTCCTCCCTAGGCTTATTCTTGTGCAATTAGGGTTTCTAATACATCTTGTGCATCCAATAGGTGTGTTTGTGTCATTGGATGAACTTTTAGGTCATTTTCGACCTCCCTAGGGTTATTCTTGTCCAATTAGGGTTTCTAACAAATCTTGTGCATCCAATAGGTGTGTTTGTGTCATTGGATGAATATTTAGGTCATTTTTGACCTCCCTAGGCTTATTCTTGTCCAATTAAGGTTTCTAACCAATCTTGTGCATCCAATACTTGTGTTTGTGTCATTGGATGAACATTTAGATCATTTTCGACCTCCCTAGGCTTATTCTTGTCCAATTAGGGTTTCTAACCAATCTTGTGCATCCAATAGGTGTGTTTGTGTCATTGGATGAACAATTAGGTCATTTTCGTTTTCCCTATGCTTATTCATGTCCAATTAGGGTTTCTAACCAATCTTGTGCATCCAATACGTGTGTTTGTGTCATTGGATGAACATTTAGGTCATTTTCACCTCCCTAGGCTTATTCTTGTCCAATTAGGGCTTCTAACAAATCTTGTGCATCCAATAGGTGTGTTTGTGTCATTGGATGAATAATTAGGTTATTTTCGTCCTCCCTAGGCTTATTCTTGTGCAATTAGGGTTTCTAATACATCTTGTGCATCCAATACGTGTGTTTGTGTCATTGGATGAACATTTAGGTCATTTTCGACTTCCCTAGGCTTATTCTTGTCCAATTAAGGTTTCTAACCAATCTTGTGCATCCAATACTTGTGTTTGTGTCATTGGATGAACATTTAGATCATTTTCGACCTCCCTAGGCTTATTCTTGTCCAATTAGGGTTTCTAACCAATCTTGTGCATCCAATACTTGTGTTTGTGTCATTGGATGAACATTTAGGTCATTTTCGACCTCCCTATGCTTATTCTTGTCCAATTAGGGTTTCTAACCAATCTTGTGCATCCAATACGTGTGTTTGTGTCATTGGATGAACATTTAGGTCATTTTTGACCTCCCTAGGCTTATTCTTGTCCAATAAGGGTTTCTAACAAATCTTGTGCATCCAATAGGTGTGTTTGTGTCATTGGATGAACTTTTAGGTACTTTTCGACCTCCCTAGGGTAATTCTTGTCCAATTACAGTTTCTAAGCAATCTTGTGCATCAAATTCTTGTGTTTGTGTCATTGGATGAACATTTTGCTCATTTTTGACCTCCCTAGGCTTCTTCTTGTCCAATTAGGGTTTCTAACAAATCTGGTGCATCCAATAGGTGTGTTTGTGTCATTGGATGAACAATTAGGTCATTTTCGTCCTCCTTAGGCTTATTCTTGTCCAATTAGGGTTTCTAACAAATCTTGTGGATCCAATAGGTGTGTTTGTGTCATTGCATGAACTTTTAGGTCATTTTCAACCTCCTTACGCTTATTCTTGTCCAATTAGGGTTTCTAACAATTCTTGTGCATCCAATAAGTGTGTTTGTGTCATTGGATGAACATTTAGGTCATTTTTTATCTCCCTAGTCTTATTCTTGTCCAATTAGGGTTTCTAACCAATCTTGTGCATCCAATACTTGTGTTTGTGTCATTGTATGAACATTTAGAACATTTTCGACCTCCCTAGGCTTATTCTTGTCCAATTAGGGTTTCTAACAAATCTTGTGGATCCAATAGGTGTGTTTGTGTCATTGGATGAACTTTTAGGTCATTTTCAACCTCCTTAGGCTTATTCTTGTCCAATTAGGGTTTCTAACAATTCTTGTGCATCCAATAAGTGTGTTTGTGTCATTGCATGAACATTTAGGTCATTTTTGATCTCCCTAGGCTTATTCTTGTCCAATTAGGGTTTCTAACCAATCTTGTGCATCCAATACTCGTGTTTGTGTCATTGGATGAACATTTAGATGATTTTCGACCTCGCTAGGCTTATTCTTGTCCAATTAGGGTTTCTAACCAATCTTGTGCATCCAATAGGTGTGTTTGTGTCATTGGATGAACAATTAGGTCATTTTCGTTCTCCCTAGGCTTATTCATGTCCAATTAGGGTTTTTAACAAATCTTGTGCATGCAATAGGTGTGTTTGTGTCATTGGATGAACAATTAGGTCATTTTCGTTCTCCCTAGGCTTATTCATGTCCAATTAGGGTTTCTAACAAATCTTGTGCATGCAATAGGTGTGTTTGTGTCATTGGATGAACTTTTAAGTCATTTTCAATCTCCCTAGGCTTATTCTTGTCCAATTAGGGTTTCTAACAAATCTTGTGCATCCAATAGGTGTGTTTGTGTCATTGGATGAACATTTAGGTCATTTTTGACCTCCCTAGGCTTATTCTTGTCCAATTAGGGTTTCTAACAAATCTTGTGCATCCAATAGGTGTGTTTGTGTCATTGGATGAACTTTTAGGTCATTTTCGACCTCCCTAGGCTTATTCTTGTCCAATTAGGACTTTCAACAAATCTTGTGCATCCAATAGGTGTGTTTGTGTCATTGGATGAACATTTAGGTCATTTTTGACCTCCCTAGGCTTATTCTTGTCCAATTAGGGTTTCTAACAAATCTTGTGCATCCAATAGGTGTGTTTGTGTCATTGGATGAACTTTTAAGTACTTTTCGACCTCCCTAGGCTTATTCTTGTCCAATTACAGTTTCTAACCAATCTTGTGCATCAAATCCATGTGTTTGTGTCATTAGATGAACATTTTGGTCATTTTCGACCTCCCTAGGTTTTTTCTTGTCCAGTTAGGGTTTCTCACAAATCTTGTGCATCCAATAGGTGTGTTTGTGTCATTGGATGAACTTTTAGGTCATTTTCGACCTCCCTAGGCTTATTCTTGTCCAATTAGGGTTTCTAACAAATCTTGTGCATCCAATAAGTGTGTTTGTGTTATTGGATGAGCATTTAGGTCATTTTTGATCTTCCTAGGCTTATTCTTGTCCAATTACGGTTTCTAACGAATTTTGTGCATTCAATAGTTGTGTTTGTGTCACTGGATGAACGTTTAGGTACTTTTCGAACCCCCTAGGCTTATTCTTGTCCAATTAGGGTTCTAACCAATCTTGTGCATCCAATACTTGTGTTTGTGTCATTGGATGAACATTTAGATCATTTTCGACCTCCCTAGGCTTATTCTTGTCCAATTAGGGTTTCTAACCAATCTTGTGCATCCAATAGGTGTGTTTGTGTCATTGGATGAACAATTAGGTCATTTTCGTTCTCCCTAGGCTTATTCATGTCCAATTAGGGTTTTTAACAAATCTTGTGCATGCAATAGGTGTGTTTGTGTCATTGGATGAACAATTAGGTCATTTTCGTTCTCCCTAGGCTTATTCATGTCCAATTAGGGTTTCTAACAAATCTTGTGCATGCAATAGGTGTGTTTGTGTCATTGGATGAACTTTTAGGTCATTTCCGACCTCCCTAGGCTTATTCTTGTCCAATTAGGGTTTCTAACCAATCTTGTGCATCCAATACTTGTGTTTGTGTCTTTGGATGAACATTTAGATCATTTTCGACCTCCCTAGGCTTATTCTTGTCCAATTAGGGTTTCTAACCAATCTTGTGCATCCAATAGGTGTGTTTGTGTCATTGGATGAACTTTTAGGTCATTTTCGACCTCCCTAGGCTTATTCTTGTCCAATTACGGTTTCTAACCAATCTTGTACATCCAATAGTTGTGTTTGTGTCATTGGATGAACATTTAGGTCATTATAGACCTCCCTAGGCTTATTCTCGTCCAATTAGGGTTTCTAACCAATCTTGTGCATCCAATAGGTGTGTTTGTGTCATTGGATGAACAATTAGGTCATTTTCGTCCTCCCTAGGCTTATTCTTGTCCAATTAGGGTTTCTAACAAATCTTGTGCATCCAATAGGTGTGTTTGTGTCATTGGATGAATATTTAGGTCATTTTTGACCTCCCTAGGCTTATTCTTGTCCAATTAAGGTTTCTAACCAATCTTGTGCATCCAATACTTGTGTTTGTGTCATTGGATGAACATTTAGATCATTTTCGACCTCCCTAGGCTTATTCTTGTCCAATTAGCGTTTCTAACCAATCTTGTGCATTCAATAGGTGTGTTTGTGTCATTGGATGAACTTTTAGGTCATTTTCGACCTCCCTAGGCTTATTCTTGTCCAATTAGGGTTTCTAACAAATCTTGTGCATCCAATAAGTGTGTTTGTGTCATTGGATGAACTTTTAGGTCATTTTCGACCTCCCTAGGCTTATTCTTGTCCAATTAGGGTTTCTAACAAATCTTGTGCATCCAATAGGTGTGTTTGTGTCATTGGATGAACATTTAGGTCATTTTTGACCTCCCTAGGCTTATTCTTGTCCAATTAGGGTTTCTAACAAATCTTGTGCATCCAATAGGTGTGTTTATGTCATTGGATGAACTTTTAGGTACTTTTCGACCTCCCTAGGCTTATTCTTGTCCAATTACAGTTTCTAACCAATCTTGTGCATCCAATACTTGTGTTTGTGTCATTGGATGAACATTTAGGTCATTTTCGACCTCCCTAGGCTTATTCTGGTCCAATTAGGGTTTCTAACAAATCTTGTGCATCCAATAGGTGTGTTTGTGTCATTGGATGAATAATTAGGTTATTTTCGTCCTCCCTAGGCTTATTCTTGTGCAATTAGGGTTTCTAATACATCTTGTGCATCCAATAGGTGTGTTTGTGTCATTGGATGAACTTTTAGGTCATTTTCGACCTCCCTAGGGTTATTCTTGTCCAATTAGGGTTTCTAACAAATCTTGTGCATCCAATAGGTGTGTTTGTGTCATTGGATGAATATTTAGGTCATTTTTGACCTCCCTAGGCTTATTCTTGTCCAATTAAGGTTTCTAACCAATCTTGTGCATCCAATACTTGTGTTTGTGTCATTGGATGAACATTTAGATCATTTTCGACCTCCCTAGGCTTATTCTTGTCCAATTAGGGTTTCTAACCAATCTTGTGCATCCAATAGGTGTGTTTGTGTCATTGGATGAACAATTAGGTCATTTTCGTTTTCCCTATGCTTATTCATGTCCAATTAGGGTTTCTAACCAATCTTGTGCATCCAATACGTGTGTTTGTGTCATTGGATGAACATTTAGGTCATTTTCACCTCCCTAGGCTTATTCTTGTCCAATTAGGGCTTCTAACAAATCTTGTGCATCCAATAGGTGTGTTTGTGTCATTGGATGAATAATTAGGTTATTTTCGTCCTCCCTAGGCTTATTCTTGTGCAATTAGGGTTTCTAATACATCTTGTGCATCCAATACGTGTGTTTGTGTCATTGGATGAACATTTAGGTCATTTTCGACTTCCCTAGGCTTATTCTTGTCCAATTAAGGTTTCTAACCAATCTTGTGCATCCAATACTTGTGTTTGTGTCATTGGATGAACATTTAGATCATTTTCGACCTCCCTAGGCTTATTCTTGTCCAATTAGGGTTTCTAACCAATCTTGTGCATCCAATACTTGTGTTTGTGTCATTGGATGAACATTTAGGTCATTTTCGACCTCCCTATGCTTATTCTTGTCCAATTAGGGTTTCTAACCAATCTTGTGCATCCAATACGTGTGTTTGTGTCATTGGATGAACATTTAGGTCATTTTTGACCTCCCTAGGCTTATTCTTGTCCAATAAGGGTTTCTAACAAATCTTGTGCATCCAATAGGTGTGTTTGTGTCATTGGATGAACTTTTAGGTACTTTTCGACCTCCCTAGGGTAATTCTTGTCCAATTACAGTTTCTAAGCAATCTTGTGCATCAAATTCTTGTGTTTGTGTCATTGGATGAACATTTTGCTCATTTTTGACCTCCCTAGGCTTCTTCTTGTCCAATTAGGGTTTCTAACAAATCTGGTGCATCCAATAGGTGTGTTTGTGTCATTGGATGAACAATTAGGTCATTTTCGTCCTCCTTAGGCTTATTCTTGTCCAATTAGGGTTTCTAACAAATCTTGTGGATCCAATAGGTGTGTTTGTGTCATTGCATGAACTTTTAGGTCATTTTCAACCTCCTTACGCTTATTCTTGTCCAATTAGGGTTTCTAACAATTCTTGTGCATCCAATAAGTGTGTTTGTGTCATTGGATGAACATTTAGGTCATTTTTTATCTCCCTAGTCTTATTCTTGTCCAATTAGGGTTTCTAACCAATCTTGTGCATCCAATACTTGTGTTTGTGTCATTGTATGAACATTTAGAACATTTTCGACCTCCCTAGGCTTATTCTTGTCCAATTAGGGTTTCTAACAAATCTTGTGGATCCAATAGGTGTGTTTGTGTCATTGGATGAACTTTTAGGTCATTTTCAACCTCCTTAGGCTTATTCTTGTCCAATTAGGGTTTCTAACAATTCTTGTGCATCCAATAAGTGTGTTTGTGTCATTGGATGAACATTTAGGTCATTTTTGATCTCCCTAGGCTTATTCTTGTCCAATTAGGGTTTCTAACCAATCTTGTGCATCCAATACTCGTGTTTGTGTCATTGGATGAACATTTAGATGATTTTCGACCTCGCTAGGCTTATTCTTGTCCAATTAGGGTTTCTAACCAATCTTGTGCATCCAATAGGTGTGTTTGTGTCATTGGATGAACAATTAGGTCATTTTCGTTCTCCCTAGGCTTATTCATGTCCAATTAGGGTTTTTAACAAATCTTGTGCATGCAATAGGTGTGTTTGTGTCATTGGATGAACAATTAGGTCATTTTCGTTCTCCCTAGGCTTATTCATGTCCAATTAGGGTTTCTAACAAATCTTGTGCATGCAATAGGTTTGTTTGTGTCATTGGATGAACTTTTAAGTCATTTTCGACCTCCCTAGGCTTATTCTTGTCCAATTAGGGTTTCTAACAAATCTTGTGCATCCAATAGGTGTGTTTGTGTCATTGGATGAACATTTAGGTCATTTTTGTCCTCCCTAGGCTTATTCTTGTCCAATTAGGGTTTCTAACAAATCTTGTGCATCCAATAGGTGTGTTTGTGTCATTGGATGAACTTTTAGGTACTTTTCGACCTCCCTAGGCTTATTCTTGTCCAATTACAGTTTCTGACCAATCTTGTGCATCAAATACTTGTGCTTGTTTCATTGGATGAACATTTTGGTCATTTTCGACCTCCCTAGGCTTATTCTTGTCCAATTAAGGTTTCTAACAAATCTTGTGCATCCAATAGGTGTGTTTGTGTCATTGGATGAACATTTAGGTCATTTTTGACCTCCCTAGGCTTATTCTTGTCCAATTAGGGTTTCTAACAAATCTTGTGCATCCAATAGGTGTGTTTGTGTCATTGGATGAACTTTTAGGTACTTTTCGACCTCCCTAGGCTTATTCTTGTCCAATTAGGGTTTCTAACCAATCTTGTGCATCCAATACTTGTGTTTGTATCATTGGATGAACATTTAGGTCATTTTCGACCTCCCTAGGCTTATTCTTGTCCAATTAGGGTTTCTAACCAATCTTGTTCATCCAATAGTTGTGTTTGTGTAATTGGATGAACATTTAGGTCATTTTAGACCTCCCTAGGCTTATTCTTGTCCAATTAGGGTTTCTAACCAATCTTGTGCATCCAATACTTGTGTTTGTGTCATTGGATGAACATTTAGATCATTTTCGACCTCCCTAGGCTTATTCTTGTCCAATTAGGGTTTCTAACCAATCTTGTGCATCCAATACTTGTGTTTGTGTCATTGGATGAACATTTAGGTCATTTTCGACCTCCCTAGGCCTATTCTTGTCCAATTATGGTTTCTAACCAATCTTGTGCATCCAATAGGTGTGTTTGTGTCATTGGATGAACAATTAGGTCATTTTCGTCCTCCCTAGGCTTATTCTTGTCCAATTAGGGTTTCTAACCAATCTTGTGCATCCAATACTTGTGTTTGTGTCATTGGATGAACAATTAGGTCATTTTCGTCCTCCCTAGGCTTATTCTTGTCCAATTAGGGTTTCTAACCAATCTTGTGCATCCAGCACTTGTCTTTGAGTTATTGGATGAACAATTAGGTCATTTTCGATCTCCGAAGGCTTATTCTTGTCCAATTATGGTTTCTAACAAATCTTGTGCATCCAATAGGTGTGTTTGTGTCATTGGAAGAACTTCTAGGTCATTTTCGACCTCGCTAGGCTTATTCTTGTCCAATTAGGGTTTCTAACCAATCTTGTACATCCAATAGGTGTGTTTGTGTCATTGGATGAACAATTAGGTCATTTTCGTCCTCCCTAGGCTTATTCTTGTCCAATTAGGGTTTCTAACAAATCTTGTGCATCCAATAGGTGTGTTTGTGTCATTGGTTGAACTTTTAGGTCATTTTCGACCTCCCTAGGCTTATTCTTGTCCAATTACGGTTTCTAACGAATGTTGTGCATCCAATAGTTGTGTTTGTGTCACTGGATGAACTTTTAGGTACTTTTCGACCTCCCTAGGCTTATTCTGGTCCAATTAGGGTTTCTAACAAATCTTGTGCATCCAATACTTGTGTTTGTGTCATTGGATGAACTTTTAGGTCATTTTCGATCTCCCTAGGCTTATTCTTGTCCAATTAGGGCTTCTAACAAATCTTGTACATCCAATAGGTGTGTTTGTGTCATTGGATGAATAATTAGGTTATTTTCGTCCTCCCTAGGCTTATTCTTGTCCAATTAGGGTTTCTAATAAATCTTGTGCATCCAATAGGTGTGTTTGTGTCATTGGATGAACTTTTAGGTCATTTTCGACCTCCCTAGGGTTATTCTTGTCCAATTAGGGTTTCTAACAAATCTTGTGCATCCAATAGGTGTGTTTGTGTCATTGGATGAACATTTAGGTCATTTTCGACCTCCCTAGGCTTATTCTTGTCCAATTAGGGTTTCTAACAAATCTTGTGCATCCAATAGGTGTGTTTATGTCATTGGATGAACTTTTAGGTACTTTTCGACCTCCCTAGGCTTATTCTTGTCCAATTACGGTTTCTAACAAATCTTGAGCATCCAATAAGTGTGTTTGTGTCATTGGATGAACATTTAGGTCATTTTTGACCTCCCTAGGCTTATACTTGTCCAATTAGGGTTTCTAACCAATCTTGTGCATCCAATAGGTGTGTTTGTGTCATTGGATGAACAATTAGGTCATTTTCGTCCTCCCTAGGCTTATTCTTGTCCAATTAGGGTTTCTAACAAATCTTGTGCATCCAATAGGTGTGTTTGTGTCATTGGATGAATATTTAGGTCATTTTTGACCTCCCTAGGCTTATTCTTGTCCAATTAAGGTTTCTAACCAATCTTGTGCATCCAATACTTGTGTTTGTGTCATTGGATGAACATTTAGATCATTTTCGACCTCCCTAGGCTTATTCTTGTCCAATTAGGGTTTCTAACCAATCTTGTGCATCCAATAGGTGTGTTTGTGTCATTGGATGAACAATTAGGTCATTTTCGTTTTCCCTATGCTTATTCATGTCCAATTAGGGTTTCTAACCAATCTTGTGCATCCAATACGTGTGTTTGTGTCATTGGATGAACATTTAGGTCATTTTCACCTCCCTAAGCTTATTCTTGTCCAATTAGGGCTTCTAACAAATCTTGTGCATCCAATAGGTGTGTTTGTGTCATTGGATGAATAATTAGGTTATTTTCGTCCTCCCTAGGCTTATTCTTGTGCAATTAGGGTTTCTAATACATCTTGTGCATCCAATACGTGTGTTTGTGTCATTGGATGAACATTTAGGTCATTTTCGACTTCCCTATGCTTATTCTTGTCCAATTAAGGTTTCTAACCAATCTTGTGCATCCAATACGTGTGTTTGTGTCATTGGATGAACATTTAGGTCATTTTTGACCTCCCTAGGCTTATTCTTGTCCAATAAGGGTTTCTAACAAATCTTGTGCATCGAATAGGTGTGTTTGTGTCATTGGATGAACTTTTAGGTACTTTTCGACCACCCTAGGCTTATTCTTGTCCAATTACAGTTTCTAACCAATCTTGTGCATCAAATACTTGTGTTTGTGTCATTGGATGAACAATTAGGTCATTTTCGTCCTCCTTAGGCTTATTCTTGTCCAATTAGGGTTTCTAACAAATCTTGTGGATCCAATAGGTGTGTTTGTGTCATTGCATGAACTTTTAGGTCATTTTCGTCCTCCTTAGGCTTATTCTTGTCCAATTAGGGTTTCTAACAATTCTTGTGCATCCAATAAGTGTGTTTGTGTCATTGGATGAACATTTAGGTCATTTTTTATCTCCCTAGTCTTATTCTTGTCCAATTAGGGTTTCTAACCAATCTTGTGCATCCAATACTTGTGTTTGTGTCATTGTATGAACATTTAGAACATTTTCGACCTCCCTAGGCTTATTCTTGTCCAATTAGGGTTTCTAACAAATCTTGTGGATCCAATAGGTGTGTTTGTGTCATTGGATGAACTTTTAGGTCATTTTCAACCTCCTTAGGCTTATTCTTGTCCAATTAGGGTTTCTAACAATTCTTGTGCATCCAATAAGTGTGTTTGTGTCATTGCATGAACATTTAGGTCATTTTTGATCTCCCTAGGCTTATTCTTGTCCAATTAGGGTTTCTAACCAATCTTGTGCATCCAATACTCGTGTTTGTGTCATTGGATGAACATTTAGATGATTTTCGACCTCGCTAGGCTTATTCTTGTCCAATTAGGGTTTCTAACCAATCTTGTGCATCCAATAGGTGTGTTTGTGTCATTGGATGAACAATTAGGTCATTTTCGTTCTCCCTAGGCTTATTCATGTCCAATTAGGGTTTTTAACAAATCTTGTGCATGCAATAGGTGTGTTTGTGTCATTGGATGAACAATTAGGTCATTTTCGTTCTCCCTAGGCTTATTCATGTCCAATTAGGGTTTCTAACAAATCTTGTGCATGCAATAGGTTTGTTTGTGTCATTGGATGAACTTTTAAGTCATTTTCGACCTCCCTAGGCTTATTCTTGTCCAATTAGGGTTTCTAACAAATCTTGTGCATCCAATAGGTGTGTTTGTGTCATTGGATGAACATTTAGGTCATTTTTGACCTCCCTAGGCTTATTCTTGTCCAATTAGGGTTTCTAACAAATCTTGTGCATCCAATAGGTGTGTTTGTGTCATTGGATGAACTTTTAGGTACTTTTCGACCTCCCTTGGCTTATTCTTGTCCAATTACAGTTTGTAACCAATCTTGTGCATCGAATACTTGTGTTTGTGTCATTGGATGAACATTTTGGTCGTTTTCGACCTCTCTAGGCTTATTCTTGTCCAATTAGAGTTTCTAACAAATCTTGTGCATCCAATAGGTGTGTTTGTGTCATTGGATGAACTTTTAGGTACTTTTCGACCTGCCTAGGCTTATTCTTGTCCAATTACAGTTTCTGACCAATCTTGTGCATCAAATACTTGTGCTTGTTTCATTGGATGAACATTTTGGTCATTTTCGACCTCCCTAGGCTTATTCTTGTCCAATTAGGGTTTCTAACAAATCTTGTGCATCCAATAGGTGTGTTTGTGTCATTGGATGAACAATTAGGTCATTTTCGTCCTCCCTAGGCTTATTCTTGTCCAATTAGGGTTTCTATCAAATCTTGTGCATCCAATAGGTGTGTTTGTGTCATTGGATGAACTTTTAGGTCATTTTCACCTCCCTAGGCTTATTCTTGTCCAATTACGGTTTCTAACGAATGTTGTGCATCCAATAGTTGTGTTTGTGTCACTGGATGAACTTTTAGCTACTTTTCGACCTCCCTAGGCTTATTCTTGTCCAATTAGGGCTTCTAACAAATCTTGTGCATCCAATACTTGTGTTTGTGTCACTGGATGAACTTTTAGGTCATTTTCGACCTCCCTAGGCTTATTCTTGTCCAATTAGGGTTTCTAACAAATCTTGTGCATCCAATAGGTGTGTTTGTGTCATTGGATGAATAATTAGGTTATTTTCGTCCTCCCTAGGCTTATTCTTGTGCAATTAGGGTTTGTAATAAATCTTGTGCATTCAATAGGTGTGTTTGTGTCATTGGATGAACATTTAGATCATTTTCGACCTCCCTAGGCTTATTCTTGTCCAATTAGGGTTTCTAACCAATCTTGTGCATCCAATAGGTGTGTTTGTGTCATTGGATGAACAATTAGGTCATTTTCGACCTCCCTAGGCTTATTCTTGTGCAATTAGGGTTTCTAATAAATCTTGTGCATTCAATAGGTGTGTTTGTGTCATTGGATGAACTTTTAGGTCATTTTCGACCTCCCTAGGCTTATTCTTGTCCAATTACGGTTTCTAACAAATCTTGTGCATCCAATAGGTGTGTTTGTGTCATTGGATGAATAATTAGGTTATTTTCGTCCTCCCTAGGCTTATTCTTGTCCAATTAGGGCTTCTAACAAATCTTGTGCATCCAATACTTGTGTTTGTGTCACTGGATGAACTTTTAGGTCATTTTCGACCTCCCTAGGCTTATTCTTGTCCAATTAGGGTTTCTAACAAATCTTGTGCATCCAATAGGTGTGTTTGTGTCATTGGATGAATAATTAGGTTATTTTCGTCCTCCCTAGGCTTATTCTTGTGCAATTAGGGTTTCTAATACATCTTGTGCATCCAATAGGTGTGTTTGTGTCATTGGATGAACTTTTAGGTCATTTTCGACCTCCCTAGGGTTATTCTTGTCCAATTAGGGTTTCTAACAAATCTTGTGCATCCAATAGGTGTGTTTGTGTCATTGGATGAATATTTAGGTCATTTTTGACCTCCCTAGGCTTATTCTTGTCCAATTAAGGTTTCTAACCAATCTTGTGCATCCAATACTTGTGTTTGTGTCATTGGATGAACATTTAGATCATTTTCGACCTCCCTAGGCTTATTCTTGTCCAATTAGGGTTTCTAACCAATCTTGTGCATCCAATAGGTGTGTTTGTGTCATTGGATGAACAATTAGGTCATTTTCGTTTTCCCTATGCTTATTCATGTCCAATTAGGGTTTCTAACCAATCTTGTGCATCCAATACGTGTGTTTGTGTCATTGGATGAACATTTAGGTCATTTTCACCTCCCTAGGCTTATTCTTGTCCAATTAGGGCTTCTAACAAATCTTGTGCATCCAATAGGTGTGTTTGTGTCATTGGATGAATAATTAGGTTATTTTCGTCCTCCCTAGGCTTATTCTTGTGCAATTAGGGTTTCTAATACATCTTGTGCATCCAATACGTGTGTTTGTGTCATTGGATGAACATTTAGGTCATTTTCGACTTCCCTAGGCTTATTCTTGTCCAATTAAGGTTTCTAACCAATCTTGTGCATCCAATACTTGTGTTTGTGTCATTGGATGAACATTTAGATCATTTTCGACCTCCCTAGGCTTATTCTTGTCCAATTAGGGTTTCTAACCAATCTTGTGCATCCAATACTTGTGTTTGTGTCATTGGATGAACATTTAGGTCATTTTCGACCTCCCTATGCTTATTCTTGTCCAATTAGGGTTTCTAACCAATCTTGTGCATCCAATACGTGTGTTTGTGTCATTGGATGAACATTTAGGTCATTTTTGACCTCCCTAGGCTTATTCTTGTCCAATAAGGGTTTCTAACAAATCTTGTGCATCCAATAGGTGTGTTTGTGTCATTGGATGAACTTTTAGGTACTTTTCGACCTCCCTAGGGTAATTCTTGTCCAATTACAGTTTCTAAGCAATCTTGTGCATCAAATTCTTGTGTTTGTGTCATTGGATGAACATTTTGCTCATTTTTGACCTCCCTAGGCTTCTTCTTGTCCAATTAGGGTTTCTAACAAATCTGGTGCATCCAATAGGTGTGTTTGTGTCATTGGATGAACAATTAGGTCATTTTCGTCCTCCTTAGGCTTATTCTTGTCCAATTAGGGTTTCTAACAAATCTTGTGGATCCAATAGGTGTGTTTGTGTCATTGCATGAACTTTTAGGTCATTTTCAGCCTCCTTACGCTTATTCTTGTCCAATTAGGGTTTCTAACAATTCTTGTGCATCCAATAAGTGTGTTTGTGTCATTGGATGAACATTTAGGTCATTTTTTATCTCCCTAGTCTTATTCTTGTCCAATTAGGGTTTCTAACCAATCTTGTGCATCCAATACTTGTGTTTGTGTCATTGTATGAACATTTAGAACATTTTCGACCTCCCTAGGCTTATTCTTGTCCAATTAGGGTTTCTAACAAATCTTGTGGATCCAATAGGTGTGTTTGTGTCATTGGATGAACTTTTAGGTCATTTTCAACCTCCTTAGGCTTATTCTTGTCCAATTAGGGTTTCTAACAATTCTTGTGCATCCAATAAGTGTGTTTGTGTCATTGCATG